>JALIZH010025218.1:0-16202 GCA_030522465.1 Rhipicephalus appendiculatus
CAATTTTAGCTCGTCAGCTGGTTTACGAGAAGAGGCTGAAATTACTACACAAAAAATTGAAAGGCTTAGTCCACTATCCAACGAAAATTTACTAATTGTGATCTTAACTAATTGAATTATCGCCCACATTTCAATTCCCAATGTTTAGTCGTGGAGTTCTCAAGGCAACCTGGAACGAATTTTTATGATGCCACTAGTTTCGAGGTATTACCTAATTCGTGAACATTACAGAGAAAGGCATTGCCATTCGAATTATATTCTTAACAAAACATCCTTTCATGTATTGAAGCCCAACATTAAGTCTAAGACGATGTATTTCTTCGACACTGATCTCCACGCTCCTTAGCCTAAGTGCGCATATCGTGTGCCAGCCACAGTGCGTCGCAACATCGCACAAGTGACACGGCTCAACACGGCGTCATACAGACCTCGAACTGCCGATGGGTCTCACCGATCGATATTGTAAAAAAAAACAAAAACAAAAAAAAAAACAAAAAAGAAAAAAAAAAAGACGGCTCAATTGCCTAGTTTTTGCGTAGACTATGGCTTGCTGAACAAGATCACACGTAAGGACATCTATCCCTATAGCCACTAATAGACGACGCCGCGACTGCTGGCATGTAGCATAGCTTTTTTCTCTCTCTCTCTCTCTATTCGTTGGACCTGCGCTCCGGCTGCTTGCAGCCCGATGGCTGAACTTGACCACCGCTAACCAGCCTTCGTTAGATTCGATGGCTTATATGAATTTATTGTGACGCGATTCGGGCTGTGCAACGCGCTTGCAACATTTGAACGCATGATCAGCATCCTTCGCGGCTTCAAGTGGCAGACGAATCTCTACTACCTGGATGGTACTCTGATCTTTTCAGACGGCTTTGCGACACATCTACAAAAGGTCGAAGCTGTCTTCACTAGTATCAGCTCTAATGGCATTGAGGTAAACTTAAAGAAGTGTTGCTTTGGCGTACGAAAGCTGCTTATTCTGGGCCGTCTTCTTCCGAGATGGCGTCCTTCCGGATCCCACGACACTTCGTGCTGCTGCTTCGTTTCCTAAACTGGCAATGAAATACCTTCGCAGCTCTCTATGCCTTTGATTTTATTTTACACGTTTTATTCGCCGCTTCCCCGCAATTATAGCGCATTTCACAGACCTCCGCTGCGGCTGCGACCTTTGAGCGAAGTCACATGTGGCGATGCATCCAGAAAACTCCGATGAATTCTTCGCCTCCAATCTTGCGACATTTTGATTTGCTCGCCCCATATGAGAGAGAGAGAGAAGTTTATTATGAAAGAAAAGCTGAGAGCACCCAAAATGAAATTGACAAGTACACTAGCGGCGTTGTGTTCGGCGCTGTGCTTGCCCAGCGCAAACGCGGATTTGACGAGTTAGTTGTTGCTTACAGTGTTGCCGTTGGTGGCTACTTTGCGCCAAAGTGGCTACTTTTGGACCCCGTTGGCGACGAAAATTTCCAGTTGGCGCCATGGCTCTTTTTTAAACTTGTGGTTTTACTTATTCAAAATAGTTTTATTTATTCATCAATAGTAAAGACTTGATAATAGCGCTTCTGTTCTGTTTGGCGAGAAATTCGGCGATAGGATCAAATGTCATGGCTGCTTTGGCTACTTTTGGCGTGAGTTCTGGCGCCTTTTCGTGTCACACCCAACGGCAACCCTGGTTGTTTATGCCAGCCATGCACCTACCAAAGCACGCACAAGCATACATAAAGTACGGTTGAACCCCGTAACCCCCCCCCCCCCCTGCATCCGCCGATCAATACACATTCTAGCGGCGGTCTTCTTGTCCATCTACGACGCGTTCCCGCTGTAGCCGTCACCGACATGCCTGTGCACAGTGGCGTAGCCGGGGGGTGGCACACCGGGCACGTGCCCCCCCCCCCCCCCGAAATTTTTTTCGCCATGGCATACAGTGCGAAAAATGACCATTTCAAGGAGGTGCCCCTCCCGAAATCAAGGGGTGCCCCCCCCCCCCCCGAAAAAAATTTCTGGCTACGCCCCTGCCTGTGCAGTGGCGCAAAAACCCCTGCGTTGCTTCCCCTATGGTCTTGTTGCGTGAAGCAACGTCACCTACCATCCCTAGAGAAATAAGTCATCAAACACACCATTTCATTCGTCGTGACAGTTGATCGACCATCACAACTACATCTATGATGGACGCAAATCGCTGTTATTCCGCGCCATCTACGTTAAGACATATGCGCCACCTTAAACGCTGACTCACAGTGTGCACATGCCGAAGGGTTGAAGATTTGCACTTTCCTCCAGCTCTGCTACTATCAACGCAGAATGTACCGCTTCTTACACCGCTACATTTGTTGCGCGCGCAGCGCCACACGAATCCCCCCTTGCCATTTCCCTGCTCCGTAACAACCACTGACTTGCCCTCTCCGTCCCTTGGACTTCGCCGGTGTTGATTTGTATGGACTTCTTTCCATCACTCCTGCTGCCAACCGACAGATAATTGTTGCCATCGATTACACGCTAAGCAGATACTTCACTATTGCCATCTGCATCGGCTAGCAATGTTGCCTCTCATTTCACACCACGTCATTCTACAGCACGGCGCACTACGTGAGCCGCGCATCGTCCGAAGGACGTGTATTTCGGTCGTCGTCAAGAAATTCTAGAGGAATGCAAGGTCTTTCACCACACGACCACATCTTACAATTATAAAATGAATGGTTTAACAGAAATATTTAATCGAACATCAGGTGATGTGCTGACAATGTACGTCACTTCCGGTTACTAAGACTGGAACCGTGTCATTCTCTTCGTGACGTACGCCCAAAACACTGCTACGCAGACCACGAAAGGACTCTCTCCTGTCTTCTACCTATAAGGACTCGAGCCCTCCTGCACGTTATGCGCAATACCTCCTTGCCACGCTTATGTGAGTGAGTCGACGGCAGTTCCCAAGCTGCTAAGCGCTGAAGAGGGTCGCCAGAGTGCCCGATGTCACTCCACTGCTGGCAAGCAGCGCCAAATACACCATCGAGATGTCTCGAAGCCTTTTAGCGTCGTATTCCCGGGACTGACTTGTGTGGATAAACGGCCAAGGTTATCATCAACTTGTGTGGCTCTGGATTCCTTGAGCTAGCCCCGGTCGGTCAACGAAACTTCTTTCGAAGTACCGCGGCCCGTCCCGTATGGTCTAACAAGCCGCGTACTTGATGTCCGGCGTCAAGCCACTTGAGCTTTCTTCTAATCTAGTAATCAACAATGTCGAGGCATGAGATTGCGCAATGGACCTGCTAAAGCCTTACTATCTCAGTGCCGTGGTATACTGCCTGTAATTCGCCAGGATGGCTCTGTTTCGGAAGGGAAGTAAACAGAGAGTTTTAGAACACCGCACGCAAAGCTTGCCGGCATTGCGGGCGTAGCGTTAGCGTTCGTCACTTAACGGGAGCCCGCAAGAGGCTAGCGTACGACGCATGCGCAACGCAAACGCAAAGCTTCGCGTACGCTGTTCTAAAACTCTCTAAAAGCGGCACTGCTTGCAGAAGCAGAGAACGCTGCTTATGTAGAAAGAAAAGAAGACGATTCGGCAACGCGAGCTTTGCGCTGGTTCTGCTATTGCTGCTCAGTCTCCAATAGTATAGTGCTTATTTAAAACGCTTTATTACACTATCAATAGCTTCTATCATGCTTTCCTTGGATTCAATATGTGTTGCCTTATTGAGGCTGTGGTTAACTGAAATAGGCCCTTGGTTCCCCCTTCCTTTGTTGTTTAGATAATGGGTTGCGTAATAAGAAATACTAAAACATGAGAACTTTGCTTGCTCCTTATCTAGAAGCGAAACCGGCTGTGTAGCAAAGATTCTGCTTGCAACGCTTTAGCGAAAAAACAATAAACTAAATCTTCAGCAATGACGCACTAGTAATATTAATTGCTGGAACTTTACACGCCAAAACTACGATATGTTTATGAGCCGCGCCGTAGATGAGGTCTGGACTGGAAAAATGATGTCCTACAGCACGCGCTTAGCGCTTAGCGGGCGTCCCCCCATTCCCTGTCGCGGCAGAAGAGTGTGCCGGAAATTTCGACCAGCTGGGGTTCTTTAACGTGAATTTACATCTACGCACAGCATCAAAATCCAAGTACTAGTGGATTTTCGCCTCGTTCGAAAATGCTAGAGCCGCGGCCACGATCAAACCGGTGCCCTTCGGGCCGGCAGCCGAGCACCATAACCACTGACAGCAATTCTGTAAAAAAAAAAAAGAAAAAAAACACGAAAAATATTACTGCGATTCGAACCCGTGCCGCATTCACCGCGCGTGAGTCGCTAGAACAGGCGCTCAACCATCTAGGCCACAACACACACCGGTTGCGAGGCGGTAAAATGGGTCTTATCAGGATACAATGGTCGAAGACGCGAGTCGAAAACGCGACTGGGTTGTAGAAAACTTCATTTTGGAACGTGTTTTTCTTCCCACAGAAACATGATTGCGGCCTCAAATGAAAGCTTCGTCTCCGTACTACTTAGATCTCCGGGAAATTTGCAGGATTCCGTCTAGTTTTTTCAGACGGCCCGTTTTTTGTCCCGAAAAACGAGGCGTGATTTCGGCCGCTTCCATAGGACCCCATTGTTTAAACTTTAGTCGTCGTGGGAACAGAATGTGAAGTCCCGATGTTAACGATGCTGCATTTGTTAAGTGCGGTACAGCTCCTAGAAGGTGCCCCTTTAAGAAGTTTTGGAAATTGAGCCTCTACGATTTTTTATCGTCGAAAAATGACTCTGTCCCATTGAAAACGGGGGAGAGCTTCCAGCAGTGGCCGCTAGGAGCGCTGATCATTCAATGTCCCCGAAAGCTGGATCTGCTAAAACAAAAGTAACAGGTTACCGCTACCGTTACAAAAAGATAACTAACGCATGTTACCTCCGCTAGCTAAAAGAACGATTTTAACTCAAAGAGAGAGAGAGAGAAATAGATAAAGGAAAAGACACGGAGGTTAACCTGGTAAAAGAAGCGGTTTGCTACCCTGCACAGGGGCGGGGGAAAGAGGTATCGGAAAGAGGATAGAGGGAGGGAGAAAAAAAATTAAAAGAAAAAAAAAAGGATGCACATATATGCACACACATGTAGGAGGTTCTGATTAGAGTCGTTCGGAGAGACCGGTTGAACGCAGAAAGCGCAGAAGCGCCTGCACAGCCTTGTTATGCGACGTTGAGTCCTGTCTGTGGCACAGGATTCTTACTTCCGAAAGAGTCTTGTCATCCAGTTGATCGAGTGCCTTGCACAACGACTGTCTCTGCAAACGGTATTGCGGGCATTCGCACAGAATATGCTGAATAGTTTCGTCACTGTCGCAATAGCCACAGGATGCGGTGTCGGCCATTCCTATGCGGAACGCGTACGCATTGGTAAATGCGACACCCAACCATAATCTGCACAGTATGGTAGCGTCACCTCGGCGAAGCCCTGGCGGAATTTGAAGACTCAGCGTTGGGTCTAGTGTATATAATCGTGCGTGCTTGAAGTGTGGCTCGTTCCACTATGATGTGGTGCGTCGGCGAGCAAGCATGTGGAGCTTCCGTGCAGCGTCAGTTCTGGAGAGTGGAATTAATATCTGATTGTTTTCAGCATGGGCAGAACGGGCAGCTCGATCGGCCCTTTCATTGCCGATAATACCACAATGACTTGGAAGCCATTGAAAGGGTAGGTCATGTCCTTTCTCAGTTAGATGGTGTGTCTCTTCTGCAATTTCGAACACCAGTTGTTCGTGCGGGCCGCGGCGTAAAGGTGCCAGAAGGGATTGCAGTGCCGCCTTGGATTCACTGAAAATAGTCCATTTTCGTGCGCGTTCATCGCTAATGAAGTGCAATGTGGCACGAAGCGCCGTGAGCTCCGCTGCCGTCGATGTCGTAAGGTGGGAGGTCTTGACTTTGGTTGTTATGGCTTTTATTGGTATCACAACAGATGCCGTTGAGCTGTTCTGCAAAACGGAGCCGTCGGTGTATACGTGTATACAGCCTTGGTACATCTCGTATAACAGGAGCAGAGCGAGCTGCTTAAGAGCAGGTGACGACATATCTGCTCTTTTCCGAATGCCAGGTATTGTTAGCCTGATGTTAGGCTGAGTCAGGCACCACGGAGGAGTCGCAGGTCTCGCGGCGGGCGTGAAGGATGTTTGTAAAGACTCGCGATACGTGGTCACCGTTTGGCAAAAAGACGCACGTGGTCTGTCTGCTGGTAAAGATGCTAGGTGGTGGTGGGGTGTCCGAGCGAGATGCCTGATGTGTGTCCTGTGTGCTTCAACTTCAATGTGTGTCGTGATGAGGTGGTCACCGGCGATTGCTATAGAAGCCACCGTCGATGCACTACGAGGCAAGCCTAGGCAAATCCGCAGTGCCTGGGCCTGAACACTTTGTAACGTTCGTAAGCTTGTTTTGCTTGCGTTGGTCAATGTAGGCAAGCTGTACCGCAGGAAGCCGAGAAAAAGTACCCTGTACAGCTGTAGCATATCACTGGGTGACATTCCCCAAGTCTTCCCTGCGAAGAACTTCAGTAGATGACAGATACCAATGAGGCGTTTTTTGATGTACGAGATGTGGGGGCTCCATGATAGATCCCTGTCAATTATGACGCCCAAAAACTTGTACGATCGAACGTACGGTACGGTTTGACCATTGATGATTACGTCGTAATTATTCATACGTTTGCGCGTAAAAGCCACTACGGCGCATTTCTCGGACGAAATTTCCAAGCCTCGATTACGGAGGTAACGTGCAGTTTGAGCGGCAGCTTTTTGAATTCTCGCTCGCAACTGCAGGCGTGTTACGGCGGACGTCCAAACACAGGTGTCATCCGCGTACATTGAGAGCCTAACTGTGCTTGGCAGGTGCTCAATGAGGGCAATTAGTGTAAGATTGAAGAGCACAGGGCTCAGTACGCCACCCAGGGGGGACGCCATGGTAGCTGTAATGTGGAGAGGTTTGACCGTCTTCGGTGCTGACAAAGAAGGATCGCATTGACAGATAACTACGTATCCACCGATACATCCGACCACCTACTCCTACCTCTTCGAGAGCGGTGAAGATTGCTTCATGCGTAACGTTGTCGTACGCCTCTTTGACGTCTAGGAACAAAGACGCGCAGAGACGCTTACGGCTTTTCTCGTGTTGTACGCAGGTGACCAGGTCGACGACGTTATCAATCGATGATCGACCACGTCGAAATCCTGCCATGGCATCTGGGTAGGTGTTGTTGCATTCCAAGTACCACTCCAGGCGTCCCAGGATCATCCTCTCCATAACTTTGCCTACACAACTGGCCAATGCGATCGGGCGGTATGATGAGAGCTCCAACGGTGACTTGCCTGGCTTCAGTAGTGGAACCAGGCGACTAGTCTTCCAGCTTGTCGGGAGCGTGCCATCTTGCCAGGATTTGTTGTACAACTCCAGGAGAAAGATCCTCGCGCGTTCACCCAGGTGACACAGGGCTCTATAGGAAATTCTGTCGGGCTCTGGTGCCGATGCGCGTCCACACAAAGCTAGTGCTGCTTTGAGTTCATGGATGGAAAAAGACAAATCCATGCGGCAATCCAGTGGTTGTGGACAGCTGCTCGAGGGTAAGAGGCTGTTTGGTACTGTGAGTTGCCCAGATAATCTCGCACAAAAGTCTTCTGCCACGTCAATATCTGGTCTCTGTTGTGAAAGGGCGAGAGCCTTGAATGGGTACCGCTGAGTGGATTTTGTGCGCAGACCTCGTACCGTCCTCCACCATTGCGATAGAGGTTTACGAGGGTCAAGCGACTCACAGAAAGCAGTCCAACGTTGTGATTCGAGTTTATCTATCCGGCGCTGAATCTTCTTCTGTAGACGTCGATCGATCCGTAAGTCTTCCATTGCCTCCGTGCGTCGGTATCTTCGTTCAGCACGCCGTCGGATTGCTCGAAGTCGTTCTAACTCGATGTCAAATTCCGTTACTTTGGAAGAGCGTGCGAGAGTACATGTAGCATCGTGTATCGTGCTCTTGATTATCTCCTCTAAGTCAAGGGGTCTATTTGCTTGACATTGCTCTTCTATGCGAGACTGAAATTTCATCCAGTCCACTCTTTGAACGCTGTCGCGTACCTTAGAAGGGGACAATCCTTCAATTGTCACATATGTGGAAATGTGGTCACTCCCATGTGTTTCTATGTCCGGGAACCACTCAGCACGCCTGACGAGGCCTCGTGAGACAAATGCCAAGTCAAGACAGCTGCTATACTTTGAACCACGCAGAAACGTTGGACTGCCGTCATTTAGCAAAAAAAGTTCATTGTCGGAGGCGAAGGACACTAACTTTCTGCCTTTGGCATTGGTCCTCGAGCTTCCCCAGAGGGTATGATGAGCATTGAAGTCGCCGATTATAACGCACGGGTGAGGAGATGATGACAGGATACCTTGTAGTCTTTTATGGTCAAATCGGCTTGACGGAGATAGGTAGGCGCCAACAACCGTGATGGTAAGTCTCTTCTTCACTGTTAAACATATATATTGATTGTCGTCATGAGTTGACACCGGTTGCTGAATGTAGGTGAGGTCGCGGCGAATAAACATCAGAACTTTGCTGTTGTCAGCAGTTGTGGAGGACATGAATGATTCATAACCAGAGAGTCTGATTGCGTTCGGCAAATTCGGCTCGCAGATGACAATGATAGGGAACATATTGGTGTACACGAACTGGCGAAAATCGGCGATGCGTGATCTCAGTCCCCGGACATTCCATTGAAGAATCGCTGCCTTTCGGACCTCTTCCATGAAAGACAGTGGCTGGTGAGCCATTATCTACTCAAGAGCTGCCAGTACAGGACTCAGAGCGTCCAGTACTTGGAGTGCACTTCTGGCTGGCGTTGTGTGCATGTTGCTTAAGAACACGCGAATGGCGTTAATTACGGGGCGCAGAAGAGCTATCACTTGCTGATCTGAACTCAAATACAGATTTAACGCAAGTACGCTACACAAATGCGTCGGACCCCAGCAACATTATAGTGGCCTATGAAGTTGCCCGTAGAGATGCATGTGATGGTTTCAAATTCTGGGGAACATGATAAAGCCATTTTTCTCAGTGTGACATTAAACACAAAACGAGATTTTATGATCGACAGCTCTCAAAATAAAAAAAAAACGTCAGTGAACTCTCAACAAATTTTTAGTAACTCTGACGGTGTGCTTCGACTAGCCAGACAGATGCTCAAATATTCGAGTCAAAAAGATATGCTTAAACGGCTACGCTCCGACGCAAAAATATTTGCACATGTATCAAATTTTCCCCTTTAATCTCTACAGTTGCCGAAAATATTGCGTGTTACCAGTATTCAGGGTCAGCCTCGCTGGTTCAAAAATGGAGTGACTATAGAAACGTGTACCCGCAGGCGCCGATGGAAAAAAGCAAATTTCATTACAAAAAAAAAAAAAGCGGTGGTAACAGGTAACAGCGCTGGTGTATTGCGGGGAGAGCTCTCTAATGACTGCAACTTCTTGTAGAATTGAAGCAACATCTGCACTTCAAAGCTGTCGTCGGATAGCTTGTCCCGCTTCCAAATGAGTACGTCCGCACCTATGCAGCATAGTCGCTCGACGGGCGCATTTTATGGTACTTCTAACGCCTGGCGGGCTGGCAGCAGTCCGCCACTGCGACAACAAAACGCCGGGGCGAGCTCCGAGAAATAAGGCGAATGAGTTTCGTAGAAAACTCCTGACACATTTGGAATAAAAAGTAACTAGCAACGTGAAACGTCACATTACCGAAAAATGCCCCCCCACCTCCCCGAAGGGAATCGTGAGGAAATGCGAATGCATTTCGCGCGCGCTTCACTCCATTTATATATGGTGGTTGTGGTTCGAAGAAGGAAAAGGTGCCTAATTTCTGCAGCCCGGTCGGGAGCACGGCGCAGCGCCTGTTTTTTTATCGCGGGAGCTCCGCCGAGCTCCCGCGATGCGAGCGCCCTCACACACCAGAGCGCGCTCCTCCTCTCCACTCACTCTCCGCTACTCCGCCCGCAATACCTGCTGCGGTTGCTAGGGGCGAGGATAAGCGTGCGCGCCCGCAGCTGTTGCTAAGGGAGAGGGAGTGAGAGCGGAGAGATAACACCTGCCGGCGCGCGGACACCGCCGCCAGACAACGCCGCACAACGCCGGATGCCTGACATAGCCCGACTAAGAAATGCATTCGCATTTAAAATGTTGACGCAAGTAATGTAAGTTGACCTTCCCTTACAGTTCCGAAATGGTAAAGAGTACGTTACTAAGTTACCGAAAAAAAAAACGGCAGATCCCATGAATTGTGGGAATTAATATAATGCGAAGCAGCTAGCAAGGAGCAAATCATGCTGTACATAACATACATCTCATGATTTACATGTTAGGACCTGTCATTTATGTTCGTCATAGTCACGTCGCGCAATGTCAATTTTGGTGTATATCAAGCTAGCGAACTGGACGCAAGTGCACCATGAGTATGGCATGTAAATCACGTTGTACATGACATGCATGTCGCGATATTGAAGTTATCCCCCTGCCATTCATGTTCTTCATAGAGTCACGTCACGCAACACCCATTTTGGTGAATATCAAGCTAGTCAACTGGACGTAAGTGCACCATGAGTATGGCATGTAAATCACGCTGTACATGACATGCATGTCGCGATATTCAAGTTATCACCTGCCATTCATGTTATTCATAGAGTCACGTCACGCAATACCCGTTTTGGTGTATATATCAAGCTAGCGAACTGGACGCAAGCGCACCATGAGCGTGGCATGTAAATGGCGTTGTATATGACATACATGTAATGCTTTTCATGTTACCACCTGCCACTTATGTTCGTCATACACTCACGTCACGCAGTACCAATTTTGGCGTATATCAAGCTAGTGAAACAGCCGCAAGCGTGCCGTGAGCGTGGCATGCAAGACATGTTGCACAGGACATCTCATAATTTCCATATTAACACTTGTCATTTATGAAGGAAAGAAGTGTAAATTTGAAGTGCTCGTTTGCTTTGTTCAACACAATTGTAACGAGAACTAAGAGACAATTATGCCAAGGAAAGTATAGGGGATGTTCTTAAAAGAAATTGTAATGTAAATGTGAAGAAAGAAAAGGGGACGAAAAGATAACTTGCCACCGGCAGGGACCGAGCCTGCGACCTTCGAATAACACGTCCGATGCTCTACCACTGAGCTACGGTGGCTGTCATACCCCCGTCCGCTTTATAGGGTATATATGTGCATTTGAACGTGGGAGCGTCAGTCAGCGCCGCCTGTTGCCATTATGGCGAGTGTGGAACACTCTTTTTGCCTGTTGGCGTCACGTAGCAAGTGATCGTATTACGAGCTGGCAGCTGACTATTAATGCCTCGCATACCACCTGAAGGCATCAAGTCTGCCAGAACGAGACCCTCGCTATATATGAAGGAAAGAAGCGTAAATTATAAGGGCTCGTTTGCTTTGTTAAACACAATATTAATTAGACCTAACAGACAACGATGCCAAGGAAAGTATAGGGGATGTTATTAGAAGTAATTATAATGTAAATGTGAAGAAAGATTTATGTTCGTCATACAGGCACACCATGTAATGCCAAATTAGGTGTATATCAAGCTAGCGAAACAGCCGCGAGAGTACCATGAGCGTGACATGCAAGTCATGTTGCAGATGACATGTCATGATTTCCATATTACCACTTGTCATTTATGTTCGTCATACAGTCACGTCACGTAATACCAAATTTGGTGTATATCAAGCTAGCGAAACAGCCGCGGGAGTGCCATGAGCGTGGCATGCAAGTCATGTTGCACATGACCTGTCATGATTTCCGTATTACCACTTGTCATTTATGTTCGTCATACAGCCACGTCACGCAATACCAAATTTGTTGTATATCAAGCTAGCGAAGCGGCCGTCAGCGCACCATGTGCGTGGCATGTAAATCATGTTGTACATGACATGCACGTCATGATTTTCGTATTATCACCTGTCATTTATGTTGATGATGCAGAAATGTCTCATCATACCAATTTTCGGATATATCAAGTTAAGGAAACGGCCGCAGGAGTACCACAGCCATGGCGTGCAAATCATGGCGTTCATCACAAGTTTGTCATGATTTTCATGATATAGTAATAATAATGTTTATTATCATCAATACATTTGATGAAGGACAGCTGAAGGTAAAAGCTGCTCTCGGAAAGAGGCCGCTTGACATGGGCCCACAGCCACCATTCAACACGACAGCAGTGGCAACAGTCAGCAGTATAAACTCAAATAACATGCAACAAAACAAACGAAGCCCAAATTCCAAAAAATAACAACACTGTTAACAATATAGCAACTGCAGAGAACGATCAAAAAGTGAACATATGTATTTCTCGCAACTGGGTCTGTGTAGAGTGGAGGAAATCTATGCCAGCTTTCTCATATTTATTAAGTAGCGTAAGAACTATGTCGGCTAACTTATCTTTGGAGTAGTTTGTTTTGGAGGTTTTTATTTTCCACATTTCCATATTTTGTGCATTAAGCAATGTAATATTTGGCTGTAGTTGGGAAAGGTCATGCGAAAAATGCCGACTTTCTTTCACATCACGCCTGATCGCCAATGCTAATTTAAATTGTAGAGGTGATGGATGGGTAACATTCCAGCCTGTCGAAACAATTCGCCCGTGTGAGCATCATACGGTAAGTTAAAAATGATTCTAATATACTTATTTTGCATCAAGTACAGTTTTTGCAAGTTTGTGTTAGTTGTAGTCCCCCATACCAAAAAACAATAGGTGAGATGCGAATAGAAAAGTGATCTATAAAGTAAGAGCTTTACCCTATATGGTAGTACCGTTTTGCGACTGTACACCACACCCATTACGCGTGATAATTGAGCCAGCACACTGTCGATATGTTCGTTCCAAAGCATATTGCTTGAAATTGTGACTCCAAGAATTTTTATATGGCTCACTAGCTCAATTTGAGTATCACCATACCTAAGTTGCAGATTTTCGTTCACAGGCTTATTTTTTGGTCGAAATAGTACCGCCTTTGTTTTGCTTGTGTTTATGTTTAAATTATTAAAGCATACCCAGAGCTTTAGTTCCACAAGAATCTGGTTCATTTTTTCATGAAGAGTGACACTGTCTTCAGCCGAAACAAACATGCTGACATCATCGGCATATATAACGTAGTCATGTCATTCATGTTCGTAATACAGTCATGTTCTGCCATACCAATTTTGGTATAAATCCCATTAACGATATGGTCTGGAGAGCAAAAAGTCGTGGGCGGATAGATAGATAGATAGATAGATAGATAGATAGATAGATAGATAGATAGATAGATAGATAGATAGATAGATAGATAGATAGATAGATAGATAGATAGATAGATAGATAGATAGATAGATAGATAGATAGATAGATAGATAGATAGATAGATAGATAGATAGATAGATAGATACGCTCAAAGTCGCCGAAGTTCGCTAAGAAATGCTTCGCATTTAAAAAGTAACGCGTAACCGCCAACACTGCTGTCAAGTGGGGAAAGAGGGGAAAATACAGAAAATAGCAACATTGAGCAATAATTTGAAGTTATTAGTGGTGTGAGTAAAGTTGGACAGCAGTGTTACAACAAAAGTTGGTCCTTATTTGTGGCACAATGTGCGCTAAGGTTATCGACGATGCTGCGAGTCTGAAGGCCGTTGAAAAGCACTGATGTTCTTCAAAAGAACATCATTTTGCTCATTTACCACTGTTTTTAACGTAATTACGTCGGCACCTATTACTGCGTGCCGCTAATTAACTGAATTTCCTTGGACAAGTGTTTCCGATAGTTCATTCCTCACACAAGGAACGTACACGCGTTGAAATCAGCATTTTCAGTTTCGCGCCTTAGGGGCTTAATGCTTTGGGCACTTCGCATTGATTTCCTCGTTTCCTTTCTGGCGTGGATCCGGCTCGGGCGGCTTCATCGCTGCGCTCTGTAATTGCACACGCGGTGTCCGAGCAGCGTGGCAGCCAATGAGGAAGCCGAAAATAATAGGCGCTGCCAGAAACTTAGTGGGCTGTATTCCTTCACTGAGCGCGTACAAATGCAGCATCTAATCACCTTGCACGCGCGTTGAGGTGCGTAACAGCCGCATGTACGTCCAGTCACGCTAGCGCAGCTTCAGTGGCGCAGTGGTTGAGAGACGTGGCTCGCGAGAGCAAGAAATGTCAAATACGACAAGACTGTTGCCGTAACTTCAGTTTGTAAGGTCTGTCTAATCGTTTTCCATACGCATTACAGAGCTTGACCATCCATATGTCCTGCTTTGCATCCCGAAGTGTGCGCCCAGTGTTCGCTCTCCTTTTTTTTTCGTCTTTCCACTAATCCGGTTCCGTCCTCCATAGCATGTGTACCTAACCTGAATGTCGCCTGGTAGATATCGCGGATTTAATTAACTCTTTCGCTCTTAATCTGTAGCGAGTTAGAAAATGCCTGAGATTGGCATAATAATCAACGCCGGCTACCTGCGAAGCCGATTTTGTAAAAACAATCTGCGCTTCTCACTGTCATAACTTACGGCTGTTCAAGCCACATCATCCATCGAAGCAGTTGCTCTCTTAACGACAGACCTTCGTTCGCAGAAATCAGGGTGCGGGGATAACTAACAAGTTACTCTCTCTAATAACCACAGATTAAGGGAGGATTATTAGATGAATTGTTAGTGATTGTTGTCTCATCACTTACAGGTGTAGTGAAGTCAACTGCTTTGCAGAGTAAATCAAGCGGCCATAAAGAAATGACTAAGCGATAAAGAACCGCCTCTGGCCAACGAGAGCTTTCAGGGTGCGTGCTTTTTTCTTGATTTACTTTTTCTCAAAATCTATTTCTTTTCGTTCTGCGAGCTTGATTCTGCCGTCATGGACGCCCTGCTATGTGCATCTTAGCGGCGTCTTCGTCGCGGCGTCTCTCAATGGAATCGCAGCGGCCCGCGTTCACGCCGAGAGGTCGGACACCGCTGCGCGGCTTTTGTGCCTTGTCCGCTCCGCGTAGCGTAACGCGGCACTTCGAGTGCGGGAATCAAAGTTACGGATCGCCAACGCGGGGGGTCGCCAACGAAACATCTGGTGACGCTCTTCGCGACCCACATCAAGTCGGCGCTCACCGCTGGGGAGCCTCCCCGAGATTCGACATCTCTCTCTACCGCCGCACTTTTTTTTCCCCCCGAACTGCAGTTCTCAGCTGGGCGCCGCAGTAGGTGTTACACAGAGGGGCGACGCGAGCTGGACGGTTGTGTTAGTACGAGTGAAAAAATGACGCCGGTGTGAAGTCACCAGTCGCCTGTATACTGTATACTCAAAGGTAGCGCTGTCACTGTTTGTAACAGGCTAAACGGATAACGACGCTGAAAAATGGAGGGGTGTGCGGCGTAACTCGCACCACGAAGGCAATAATGAAAAAGAAATGTACGTTGTTGCGTGGCCTCTTACAACGACGCTGGAAGCGCATAAAGAAAAAGAACATATCAGAGCAGAAGGCGGCGTAAATTGAGAGCTCTTTTTTGTTTTTGCATCAAATATATTGAACCACCGTATGCAGCCGTTCTCAGAGTTGCGCAGTTATTATGAGCGGAAAAAAAAAACTCGGATGATGGGACAGCTTTATCTTGATGCTGCTAACGGAAAACTGTTGAGAAGCCCTACCACACAACATTTACGTCAGGATAACATCAATTTAAGTAAACAAATAAATACATCAGAGACATAATATTTAGCATCATACATGAAGATGGCGCATACAACAGTGCCATTGATAAGACGGGCAAATATTTCGTGCATTTTTCTTGCAGTCCGATGGTGACTGTTTTGAAGCCTGAAGGTCTTGGAAAAGCTTCATCTCAACTGCAGACGCCAGTTGCTCGAAAACAATGTGGTATATGTATGCGCTCATCCCACGTGCTCGATTGTGACACGATTGTCGTCGCAACTGTCGTCGCCTTGCTGTTTCTGTGCTCTGTTGTGAATGGACTGCTGCGGATAGATTGAAGTAAACAGCGTCTTGACTGTAAACAGCGCATGTACTGCGTTCCTCGATGTTTTGCAGCGAGCACTTAATAAAGAATAAAAGATGATTGTGCTAATGAATAAATCAGGCACACAAACACACACACACACACACACACAAACACACACACACACACACACACACACACACACACACACACACACG
>JALIZH010025219.1:0-20001 GCA_030522465.1 Rhipicephalus appendiculatus
TTCTTTAACGTGCACTAACATCGCACAGTACACCGGCCTCTACCATTGTGCCTCCACCGAAAATGCGACCGCCACGACCCGCAATCGAACCCGCGACCATCGGATCAGCAGCCGAAGCACTGTAACCACTGATCGAACGCGGCGGTCTTCAATGAACTACACGTTATACCCTCTAGGCATTCTTTTGGACCTTACTGCCTCTCGACTTTATTACATTTCTTCAAACATTGAACGCGCCCATCTATTCATACCTCTTCTTTGGTTCAAATACTGCTGCTCCTAACAAAGCATATTGGCTGGTATGTTCTAGTGATGTGTAGAGGTAACTAAGTATTATACTCTTATTTCGAGACGTATGCTTCTGGCGTCCCAATCATCATCATGCTTAAATAATAGTATCTGGGGTTTAACGATATGATTATGAGATACGCCGTAGTGGAGGGCTCCGGAAATTTGACCATCCTGTGTTCTTTAACGTGCACTGACATCGCACAGTGCGGGCCTCTACCATTTCGCTTCATCGAAATGCCACCGCCGCGGCCGGGATCGAACCCACGACCTTCGGGTAGCAGCCGAGCACCGTAACCGCTATACCACCGCGGCGGAGTCATCATCATGCTTCATGATGAACGATTGTATGAAGTTTCGGGCGTGGACGGGGAGTACGCCCTGAACAGAATTGAATACCAAGCGCAAAAGAAAATTAATTTTTAACAGCCCTTATGTGAGCCTCCTAGTGTTTTCTTTATGTCGTCCGCTTATTAAGGCGAAAGCCTTTAATGCCTCATGCTCACGTCCATCCGTCCGTCCGTGTCCGTCCGCGTGTCCGGCAAAATTCCGTACGTCCGTACGTCCGTCTGGAGCCCCCTGGCGCAGCTAGCTAGCTAGCTTGATAGATAGATAGATAGATAGATAGATAGATAGATAGATAGATAGATAGATAGATAGATAGATAGATAGATAGATAGATAGATAGATAGATAGATAGATAGATAGATAGATAGATAGATAGATGGAAAATTCGGCAGGTCCCACGTACCACGGGGAATCGATGTTATGCGAAGCATGCGGTGTAATTACTCTGGGTATAGTCTTTTTATTAAGCGAAACATTACAAAATGACGCTAAAGATATGCACAAAAGTTCTACGCACACAGACATGTGTTCAAAAGTGGCATATGTTTTATATAATCAGTTGTTTAGAGTTGCGTAACGATACCAACATCAACATGGGCTTCATAACGCCGCTAAGCTGTAATCTGATATGTAGCGCCTGTGCTTGCAGAAGATGGCAGCCCTGGATAGCGCTAGATAAATCAACGTAAGTGGATAACGCTTAACTACAATTGACGTGAACCCGACTTGACGGGGTGCATCACAGGAGGATATATGTAATGGTTATAAAGGGAGATAGCCAGCACTGCAAATGCAATTGACGTTTCACGAACACTAAGCCTGCATAGGGTCCTTTTCCATGCAGTTCCGAAACCTGTAGGCGTGGCTCTGCTGTAGAATGCTTGATTCCCCTTACGCAGAACGCTTGGGTTCGATTCTTGATGGCACCAAGATATTTATTGTTTGCATTCGTCGGGTCAACGCTGCCGATGTCAATTTTTCTGAACGCTCGAGTTTAAATTTCCGTTGTGTGTCTCGTCGTTCCTGGGGTGGTATCAACTGTGAAACACCTGTGGCGCATTCCCGCATACCGCGGCCCTTTTTATAAGGGTATGTGGCACACGTGTCTGGAGGAAAAGTGTTTGACGACGAAACCGACGGGACTTTCACGTTATTCATGTCACGACCAGCCAGATATATTTGTCAAACCCTCTTACTCTCCAATAGTGGTTTCGGCGGACTCCAAGTTAAGGAAGTGATCATGAGAGCATCCAAACGTAGGCGGCTAGATAGATAGATGGATAGATATATAAATACGTTGACAGACAAGCTCAAAGTGCCTGCAGATGGCTAAGAAATGCTTCGAATTTCATAGATAGATAGATAGATAGATAGATAGATAGATAGATAGATAGATAGATAGATAGATAGATAGATAAAATCAAAGCAAATGTGGTTCGCTAAAAAATGTTGCGCATTTAGAGCCAGGATCTGTGTCTAAAGGTCTGCACAATCGCGTTGTCGTTAGGGGCATTACCTCCCAGGCTTATCTGAAGAACCTCCATTTTACAGAAAAAAGTGACCCCTCACTGTCTTTCATGTCATGAACATATTCCACCCTATTTTTCATAATTGTATCGAACGTCTTGTAAGAGCGTCTGCACACGGCGGTGGACACAAGAAGACTGGTTTATTGATTACAAAAGGAACACTTGCGTACAGCGTTGCCAGGCCTTTCTCTTTTGATTTGCAGAGTGTTGTGCGGTTGTCTGCCCGTTGCCTCCTCCCTTCTTTGAAGGCGAAACACACAAAATGCACTGGAAACACATAAAACAAACACTGAACGCCAGTCGGTAACAGTCCACTTTCTTAGGCTGTTTGAGTGTGCTAGAATCCGCGAGTGTAGGCCAGGAGAAGTGGTAATGTTTGGGGGTCTGGTGGATCGCCGGCATAAACCTCCATCGGCTGGCAGTCGGTACTTTGTAGCCTGCGGAGGTTTTGTCCTCTGCGGTATGACTGCGTTTGTAGATGAATCGGAGGTATCGTCGCTCCCGTCGGCGTCGTATCGGGAGAGTCGACGGAATGCTTCTGGCGCTTTGCGGAGGTGTTGTCCATTTCGACGGAACACCCGGCCATCTTCTGTCAGAATGGGGTACCACCTTGGCGCCACGAGATCTTGGACTTGCACTTTTAGATGCGAAGCATCCTATGCTCGGGGCTATGTCCGTCCGGCGTCCCTCCCGCGTCCCTCCCGCGTCCCGCGTCCGGCCACTTTCATGAAGTAGAGAAGCACCCACTATGCGAACCAGAACACTGTAGTACAATATAAGGTCCTCAACCACCACTACAGTCACCAGAGTCATGGCCGAGGAGCACAGAGAGGCTACTTAGCAATGGCTAGGCAGGTGGTGTCTGTCGCCCAGGTTGACTCCATTCCTTGACCTTGCTTGCATGTGTGTGGAAAGGGGGCTTAGTCCGTCCCTCCTTCCCGCGTCCCACACCACCACAGCGCGTCCTCTCTCTCCTCTCCTACGCTCACCCCCCTTCCTCTACTCTAGGAATCCTCTACTCTACGGAGTGCCTCCCACATCCCCACAGCGCATGCGCGTCCTCTCTCCTACGCTCACCCCCTTTCTCTACTCTAGGAATCCTCTACTCTACGGAGCGGCGCCCGCGTCCGACATCCCCACAGCGCATGCGCGTCCTCTCCCTACGCTCACCCCCTTTCTCTATTCTAGGAACGCTCTACTCTACGGAGCGGCGTCCGACATCCCCACAGAGCACGCGCGTTCTCTCCTACACTCACCCCCCTTTCTCTACTCTGGGAATCCTTTACGAAGCCCGCGTCCCCCCATCCCCCACAGCGCCTGCGCGTCCCCTCTCTCTCCTCTCTTACGGTTCGCCCCGTTCTCTTCTCTACGAATCCTCTACGGAGCGGCGCGCACGACAGGTGGTGCGACAACTGCATACTCCGCTGGGGACGTCACGGTAGTTCCGCGGTATGAAAATAACGGAGCGTGCCTCATTCTCTCTCCTGTGCAGCGCCGCGATGAGCGCCCGGGCCGCTGCCGCGAAACGAGGTGGCGACGTTTCTCCCGCTCAAGCTAACCATCTCCCTGCTGCTTCGCATCCACACATGGTCCCCTTTAGCGGGAGATGGGGAAGTTTTAGATGCGAAGCATCTTATGCTCAGGGGCTTCCGCGTCCCGCGTCCCCCGTCCCACGTCCGGCCACTTTCATGAATTAGGGAAGCAACCATTATGCGAACCAGAACACTGTAGTAATATGAAGGCCGTCAACCCTAACACAGTCATCAGAATCATGGCCGAGAGCACAGAGAGGCTGCTTAGCAATGGCTACGCAGGTGGTGTCTGTCGCCCAGGTTGACCCCATTCCTTGAGTCATGGCCGAGAGCACAGAGAGGCTGCTTAGCAGTGGCTAGGCAGGTGGTGTCTGTCGCCCAGGTTGACCCCATTCCTTAATCTTGCTTGCATGTGTTTGGAGGGGGCTTAGTTCGTGCCTCCTTCCCGCGTCCCACAGCGCATGCGCGTCCCCCTCCCCCTCTCTCTCCTACGCTCACCCTCTTTCTCTCCTCTAGGAATCATCTACTCTACGGAGCGGCCCCCGCGTCCCACACCCCCCACAACGCATGCGCGTCCCCTCCCCTATGCTCTCCTACGCTCACCCCCCTTCCTCTACTCTCATCATCATCATCAGCCTGTCTACGCCCACTGCAGGACAAAGGCCTCTCCCATGTTTCGCCAATCAACCCGGTCCTGTGCTTTCTCCTGCCACGTTATACCTGCAAACTTCTTAATCTCATCTACCCACCTAATTTTCTGTCTCCCCCTCACGCGTTTGCCATCTCTTAGAATCCAGTCAGTTACCCTTAATGACCAGCGGTTATCCCGCCGACGTGCTACGTGCCCGGCCCATATCCATTTCTTCTTCTTGATTTCAACTATGATATCCTTAACCACCGTTTGTTCCCTGACCCACTCTGCTCTCTTCCTGTCTCTTAAGGTTACACCTATCATTTTCCTTTCCATCGCTCGCTGCGTCGTCACTCAGTTTAAGTTGAACCCTCTTTGTAAGTCTCCAGGTTTCTGCTCCGTAGGTAAGTACCGGTAAGATGCAGCTGTTATATACCTTCCTCTTGAGGGATAGTGGTAGACTACCATTCATGATTTGATAATGCTTGCCGAATGAGCCCCATCCCATCCTTATTCTTCTAGTTATTTCACTCTCATGGTTCGGCTCCGCGGTTACTACCTGTCCTAAGTAGACGTACTCCTTTACAACTTCCAGTGTCTCGCCACCTATCGCAAAGCGCTGTTCTCTGCCAAGATTGTTCCACATTACTTTAGTTTTATGCATATTAATTTTTAGACCTACTCTTCTACTTTCCGTATCCAGTTCAGTAATCATAAGCTGTAATTCGTCTCCCGCGTTACTCATCAATGCAATGTCATCAGCGAATCGCAGGTTACTGAGATACTCTCCATTAACTCTTATCCCAGATTCTTCCCAATCTAGGGCCCTGAAAACCTCCTGTAAACACGCGGTGAATAGCATCGGAGAGATCGTGTCTCCCTGCCGTACGCCCTTCTTTATTGGGATTCTGTCGCTTTCTTTATGGAGGACTATAGTGGCTGTGGATCCGCTTTAGGTTTCTTCCATTATGTTTATATAGGCTTCGTCGATGCCCTGATTCCGTAGTGCCTGCATGACTGCTGATGTCTCCAACGAATCAAATGCCTTCTCGTAATCTATGAAGGCTAGGTATAGGGGATCCTCTACTCTAGGAATCATCTACTCTACGGAGCGGCGCCCACATCCCCACAGCGCATGCGCGTCCTCTCCACCTCTCTCTAAGAATCCTCTACTCCACGGAGCGGCTGTCGCGTCCCACACCCCCCACAGCGCATGCACGTCCCCTCCCCCCTCTCTCTCCTCTCCTACAGTCCCCCCCGTCCTTTCCTCTAGGAATCCTCTACGGAGCGGTGCGCACGACAGGTGGTGTGACAGCTGCATACTCCGCTGGGGGGCGCCACGGTAGTTCCGCGGTATGAAAATGACGGAGCGCGCGCGCCTCATTCTCTCTCCTGTGCAGCGCCGCGATGAGCGCCCGGACCACTGCCGTGAAATGAGAGCGGCGACGTTCCTCCCGCTCAAGCTAATTATCTCCCCGCTGCTTCGCATCCATACATGGTTCCCTTTAGCGGGAGATGGGGAATTTTTTTTATTTCCCATCTGCATTTGTTGAGAACGCTGACGACGTCTCACTTCTGTGGTAGAGCTTGTGATCTTCGTGCGATCTTTGCTTAAACATGTTCTCGCAGGGGCCTTGGAGATAGCATTGAGAAATCTGGCGGCAGTGTTCTGTGGCTTCGTCCCATCACCGGTTCTGCTGGCGACCGGCCATCCTCAAGAGGGCACACCATGTGGTTCAGAAGGCCCAAATAGAAATCATCTTTATTCCCCTCCGTCTTGTCCAGAATCCGTTTCACTACTTTCACGCCGTTCTCGGCGAGTCCGTTGGATCTGGGAGAATGCGGACTTATCGAGCCGCAAAACCTTTAAACTTTTTTGGCGCGAACTGAGGGCGGCCATCACTGCAAACTTCTAGTGGTAACCCATGTCTTGCAAAGAAGTGACGTAGCTTCTGAATGACGGCTGTGGGTGAGTGAGTGAGTGACAACTTTATTCGTCGAAGGGGTGAGGGGTAAGGGAGACTAGGCCACGTAGGCTGCCGGGCCGTGCTTCTCTAGGACCTCTTCCGCTCGTTCCAGGACCCGTGTCTGGATGTCCCTGTCGGTGCTGGAAAGAAGGGCCTCCCATTGTTCCTCGGTCGGGGGGTGGGCGAATGAGGTCAGTGGGCGGGGGATCGTCCGGGCAGCCCCAGAGGATGTGGTTCAGCGATGCAACGCCGCCGCAGAGGCGGCAGCGTGGATCCATATCTGGGTGGAAGTACGAAAACACGAGGGGGCACGGAAAGGTGCCGGTCTGTAGGCGACGCCAGGCGATCTCGGACCGCTTGGGAAGACTGCCATCAGGAGGTGAATAGGCGTATCGCTCGAGGCGATAGTGCTGGATAATGTCGTGGTAGGTGACCAGGGGCTCCGGCACCGGGGCGTCCGACTCTGAGGTACCGGGGCGTCCGACCCACCGCTCGGTCGACGAATCCTCGAGCGTGTTGGTCAGCCGTCTCGTTGCCGGGGTGACCCGAGTGGGCGGGGACCCAGATCAGTTCAAATTGGCGTTGCTCATCTTGCAGTAGTAGTGGGCCAAGGAGCCGTAGGGTGGTAGGCGAGACAAGACCTCGCGCGAAATTTGAGATGGCTTGTTTGGAGTCGCTGAGTATGACGCCTGCGTCGGCCGAGGTCGCAGCCAAAGCGATGGCCGCCTCCTCCGCTTCGACGGCATATGGTGTTCGAATGGTGCCGGCCGTGATTGCCGCACCTGAAGGCGCTGAGGAGGGCGACACGGAAACGACTACGAAGGCGTCCCTGGGTGAGTTGTATCGGGCCGCATCCACGTAGAGAACGGCCGGGTGGTCGGCGTACTTGGCGTGAAGCATGGCCGCCCGAGCTTGGCGACGAGCGTCATGGTGGCCCGCGAGCATATTCTTAGGCAGCGGCTTGATGGAGAAGGCCGCTCGAATAGCACGGGGCAGTGAGACCAGGTCCGGAGGGTGGGAGTTGCGTGGCCGATGGAGGAAAGGATGTGGCGACCGGTCGGCGAACGGCAGAGGCGTTGCACCTGAGCGGAGCGATGAGCCTCAATCAACTCGTCGAGGGTGTTGTGTACACCAAGGCGTAGAAGACGATCCGTGGACGCGTTGGGGGGAAGGCCGAGGGCAGTCTTGTATGCCCGACGGATGAGGACGTCAATTTTGTCGCGTTGCGATTTGAGGAGACGAGTATAAGGAAGGCCGTACGTGAGGCGCGAAACGACGAAGGCGTCGACGAGGCGGAGCAGATCGTGTTCTCGCATGCCCGCACGCCGCGCGCGGACACGGGCGAGCACCGGCGGAGAGTTTTCATTTTGCCGGAGGGGGCGGGGCCCGGCTTGCTCTTCGTCTACATTGTTATCCCTGTCTCTTCACACACACACACACACACACACACACACACACACACATATATATATATATATATATATATATATATATATATATATATATATATATATATATATATATATATATATATATATATATATATATATATATATATATATATATATATATCGAGAGAGAGAAGAGAGCATGTCCGCCTCCTAAATTAAAGACTTTAATACCACCTTAATCTCTTTGGCACCTACACCGCGATATCAGTATGAATATCTCTTGTGATGACTCCCGATTTATTTTTCGACTTACACAGACACATCGATCCTCCTCGTAACGCTTGGCTCAAAGCGAAAAATGCCGCATAGGCTGCTACTCGGTGACTACATCACATAATATCGATTCCCACAATGAGTGGTACCCGCCTATTTTCTTTATTGACATGCATTACTTTGTTAAAACATGCACCAGACATAAGACAGTGGCCTAATGCTGGTATAGGAAGCTTTAGTCTTCAATTTGTGATGGCCAAAAATAATTCTCAGGTGGTAGAAAATACACTATAGAACACTAAGAGGTCGCCTCAGTTGTTTGTTAATACAACACATTCTGCACATACAAATCTCTTTGCGGGGAAATATTAACTGAGTGTTTCACTTCTCACTGGTCCATGATCGGAATTTTAAAAGCCTGAAATGAAAAAGCGGGTATAAACAGCCCCCCTGTGAAATAAATAGCTGCCAGACAGGAGGCCAAACGCTCGTTGTCAATGGACGGGGACCTAAGCTAAGCTCTTAAAAGATATCCCGGGCAGGCGCCGGGGGGGCTCTGCCCCCCCGTGAAGCCTTCCGGGGGGGGCCGAGCCCCCCCCCCCCGTACTCTCCGCCTATGCGGGCGAGCATTCGGGCGGTCTGTTGCACCGAGAGGCGAGAGCTTGTCGATGGTGTGTGTGTTGTGGCGGTTGGACTGTAGTATCAGCCCAAGCACGCTAAGATGTTGAACGACGGGCACGGGAGTGGAGTTGGCGTACACAGTGGTGGTGGGGTGAGGCGTTTTGTATCGACGCCGGTCGGGAGGCCGCATGAGGAGGAGAGCCGATTTGGCCGCCGAGCAAGTGAGACCGGCCGCGTGCACGTGGAGACGTGACGACATCGGCTGCGCGTTGCAACGTCTGCTCGATGTGGCTCATATAGCGACGTCGTCAGCGTACAGGGTGTGTTTGAGACCGGGGATACGGTCCAGCTTTCCAGGGAGAGTGCGGAGGGTAAGATTAAATAGAAAAGGCGACAATACGGCACCCCTGAGGGGTGCCGCGATGGCCAAGCTCGTACGTGGGGAGACGAGAGGTCCCCTATGATGATTTCAGCCGTGCGGGCGGTGAGGAACGCGCGCGAATGTAGTTGTAGGTGCGGGTGCCGGGATTGAGGGCTGCGAGTTCGGCAAAAATAGCCGAATGGGAGACGTTGTCGAACGCTTTGTGGAGGTCGAGGCTAAGAAGAGCCTTAGTGTCTGAAAATGTGGGTGGTTCGAGGAGGTCGTGGTGGAGTTGCAAGAGGATATCATGCGTCGAGAGGTGGGGGCGGAATCCAAGCATAGTATGAGGAAGGAGATGGTGAGCGTCCGTGTACGTTTGTAGGCGAGCGAGAACGACGTGTTCCAGAAGCTTGCCGACGCATGAAGTTAGTGAAATGGGCCGGAGATTCTCGATGGTGAGTTTCTTTCCCAGCTTGGGGATGAAAGCCACGCGAGCGTGTTTCCATGACTGGGGTAGGTTGCCGGAGCGCCAGCACTCGTTGAGGAAAGAAGTGAGAGTAGTGATCGAAGGAGCGTCAAGGTTTCGGAGCAGCTTGTTGGGGATGCGATCTGGACCGGGCGCGGAGGTGGTGCGTAGCCTGTGTAATGCTGCGTATACCTCTGCCTCCGTGATGTTGGCGTCGAGTTCTGGGTTGGGGGCCCCAGTGTAGGACGCGAGAAGGGGAGAATGTACACCAGGAGTCAGAAGCTGAAAGTACTTCGCAGCCAGGTCTGCCATCAGCGACGGAGTGTCGCCGGGGTACGCCCGGACCACTCGTTGTAGTTGATGCCGAGCGATCGACTTGGCGGAAGCAGGGTCGAGGAGGTGGCGGAGGAGATGCCAGGGATTGTTTGCAGCCCAGCTTACCGGAGAGCTCCGAGCAGAGTTGTTCCCACTGTTGGCGTGCAAGCACGGTGGTGTGTTGCTCAATAGTACAATCGAGGTGTGCGATGCGGCGGCGTAAGCGACGGTTGTGACGTTGCTTATGCCAATGCTTGGTCAGTCCCGCGCGAGCGGCCCACAGGTGGGCAAGGCGGGGAGTCGATTGCCGGATGGTCCTCTGTGGTGGGGATTGAGGCGGTGACCGCGTCGAGGTCCACCAGCAGCTGGTCAGTCCACGTCGAAAGGTCCTCGATGTTGGAGGCGGCAGAGTGCAGCCGGCGTTCTCGGAACGCGTCCCAATCTGTGTGGCGGGCTGTGTGTTGGCGCGGCTTGCAAAGCGAGGTGATCACTTGAATAGTGAGGACATAGTGGTCACTGTCGAGGGATTGATGCATGTTGGACCAGCGTGCGTCGAGCACACTGCGGCAGAAGCTGAGGTCCGGGGTGGTGTCGCGGCACACACTGTTGCCGATGCGGGTTGGCTGCGTGGGATCGGTGAGCAGGGAAAAGTTCAGGTCGTGAGCGAGCTGCCACAGCCTCCTTCCGGGGCCATCGGCCTTGGGGTAACCCCAGTCCGGATGCCTGACGTTGAAGTCGCCGAGAACAAGTAAAAGGGATTTGGCTGCTCTCGCTGCAGCGGCACGGATCAGGGCGAGCAGAGACGCATCCTCAGTGACACGAGGGGGGGTTATACACATTCAGAATAAAGAGAGAGGGCTCCTCACGTCGCTGAGGTAGTACCTCAAGAAATACGTGGTGGACTGCAGGGAAGGTCAGATCGGCTCGATTGACAACGAGTGTCCGCCGGGTGAGGACGGCCGTGACGGGATGGGGCAGAGGATCATGAGCTATTTGGTTGTGGGCGATGTAACCCGAGAGCGAAACGTTGGCGTGAGTTTCCTGTAGTACGATGATATCAGGAGAGGCCGTGGGGTCTATTTGTTGAAGGTGGAGAAGGAGGTGGTTACGCTTGAGACGAAAACCACGGCAGTTCCACTGCCAAATGGTGATGACGGATCGGTCAGCCATTTTTAACAGCGGAGGGCGTTCCCTCGGCCGATGATGGCGAGGATCAAGCTGCGGAAGTATACGTGGTGCGGGCATGGAGTGGTGGCTTGGCTCGGATGCTTTCAAGCACAGTAGTTTGTAGGGTGTCGACTGTCGATTGAAGAGATTGTAAGGACGTGGCGGGGGGGGATAGGCGGCGAAGTCTGTGCGCAGGGAATTGAGAGCTTCGTTCTGCGCAGTGAGAAGCTGGTGGACGGAGTTGAGGCGGCTATCCAACCGTTTTTCAAGATCGACCAGGGCCGTCTTGATAGCTGTCTGGACCTCTTCGGAGAGGTGGAGAGATTTAAGGGGGGTATTCGGTCTGCGGCGCTTACTAGTGCATCCTTCGGGGGGTTCGCACGTCCATGTCGGAGGAGGAATCGATGGCGGCGGGAAGAGAGGATGGCACTGTGATGGCTGATTCCAGCTTCTCTTCAAGTGCGTGCAGTTGCGATTGGAGGGAATCAATTTGCGTCTTCTGAGCCGCAATTTGAGCGTTTTGTGCAGTGAGCTGCTGTCGGAAGGAAGTGTTTTCTTGCTGTAGTGCACCGACCTGCGGCTCCAAAGGTGAGCCGGGGGCGCCGCGGGACGATGTCGAATGCGTGGGCTGAGAGGCGGGTTTAGGCACCCCTGATATGAGGGGCGGAAAGGCAGTGACCGACTTGGGGGGTGGAGGTGGCGAGGGACCACATGACGCTTGCTGGGACGAGTGCGCGGCTGCTGGGGGGTGTGACAGGTTGTTGTGGCGAGGGGCGATCGTTAGGTACTGGGGCCTTCGGGCGCTGAGGGCGTTGCACGTAGCGGTGTTTACAGTTGGAACTCTGCGTGGAGTGATTTCCGTTGCAGACGATGCAGCGGGGGATGCAAGTGGGTGGCGATCCTTCGGGCAATGTGGGGTGAGCCGCGCCGCAGCGATGGCGCAGCTCCTGCCGCGGCTTGGGGCACACGTCGGTCCGGTGGCCGGTCGATCGGCAGTTGAAGTAGGCTTCCACCTTATGGCGGAACGGAAGAAGGCGAAGCTGGACACCGTGATAGAAAATCCACCGGGGTAATTCCGGGTCCATGAGCGTTACCAAGATGTGAGGCGACTTGCCCATGCGGCGGCCGCCCACGATCGAGAGGGTATGATTGCTTGCCTGGAGGTCGTCAAGGATGGCTTGGTCTGTGAAGTCGTCGAAGGCGTGGTAGAGTATGCCCCTTAGGGCATCGTCTGGCGGTGGGGCGTAGAGGTGGACGGTGAAAGTGTTGCCGGAAACCGTGAGGGAGGAGATGCGGAGGTAGGCTTGAGCGCGAGCCGAGTCCGCGACGCTGAGTGTAAAAGTGTTGTTGACTGGGTGGATCCGCACCGTGTCACGAGATGCGGGCGGGAGGTCCTGCAGGCGCGCTGCTTGGAGCAAGGCGGTGGCTGTGGGTGAAGTCTCCTTTTGATGTTTGGCTTCAGAAAAATTAGAGTAGGCGTCACAGACTACCCAAAAAATTTTTCCAGCAAGGTGAAAAATATCTTTACGAACTCTAGCCAACGGCGAGTCAGTGAAGGTCCACTGGATAAGGGGCTCGTAATGTTGCGGACAAGCAAACTTCTTGCAGACGTCACACCTGTCAATATGATGAGTAATGTCTGCTGCTATTCCTGGCCAGTACATCAATTTGCGGACCCTCGATTTGCATTTCCCTAAACCGAGATGCCCTTGGTTCACTCGATGCGCGATCTCCGTGCGCTTGCTTGCGGTACCACCACTTTGGTTCCCTTTAGAAAAACATTCACGCCATATCCACGAAGTGAATGATGATGAGTGGGCGAAGCTCCGGAGGTAATCTGGTAAACCGTCAATCCCCGTAAATTTTGCCCTCTCGATCATAATACAAAGACCTGACACACAAACGCGGGGGTGTGGTGTGATTAGATTTTGTTCAAAAGCTCTACGGACCACAAGGAGGGGGTTTCCCTGATTTTGTTTTCCTCATCAGCGTCGTCGTCATCGTTATCACGTGTAATGGGTACATCCCACTATACGTGGCTACCTACTACTACTACTACTACATACTACAAAGGAGGGACAGACCCACACCCTAAGGAGCTTCGCCCCTAATTTTTATAAGAAAGCTCTGCTGTGAACGGCTTTAGCTGACCCACTAGAGGAATAGAGGACTGCAAGCTCGAGATCAGGTCTTGCAGCGTTGCATCACTTGCCGTTGCTGCCTGCAGACGGGAAGGGGGTGGCTGGACCCACACTTGCAGTAAGGACGCCCACAGCCTGAACGTCAACATCTGGATTTCCTGGGATGGGATTCTTGACAAGGTATCAGCAACAACTACTTTTCTGCCTGGAAGATATTGCAAATCATATTCATATTTCAGCAGCCAAAAAACAGGCGCTGCAGACGTGGTGGCATGTCACATAGTTCCTTCTTTGAAAGCGCCAATAATGGGCTGTGATCAGTTTCGATGGCAATATGTCTTCCAATGACATAATCATTAAACTTTTCACAGCGGAACGTTATGTCGAATGCCTCATTTTCTCTTTGAGTGTACGTTCGCTCAGCTTCAGTGAGTGCTCGCGACTCGTAGCCTACGGGACATCAATCGCGTCTATGTAGTTGGAAAAGGACCGCTTCGAGGGCAAATGCAGAGGCGTTCGTCGAGAGTTTCGCGGGAAGCTCGGAATTAAAAACAGCCAGGACTGGTGCGTTTGTCAGCATCAATTCGAGCTGCTCCCATTCAGAATCGTGAACTTGCGTTCACTCGAAAATTGTATCGTTCCTTATCAGGCTGTGCAAGGCCTCAATTTGGGCTGACAACAGCGGCAAGTACTTCCCGAAATAGTTCACAGCTCCAAGGAAACGCTGAACGTCCTTCTTAGTCTTTGGCGCAGGTTGGTTTAATATACACTTTATGAGGCCGGGATTAGGCTCAATACCTTTGGAGCGAACTTCATCGCCCAAGAAAATGATTTCAGTTTGTCGAAAAATACACTTTTCCGCATTCAAAGTAAGGCCTTCAGCCTGTACCTCGCTAGTGCTTTGTGCAGGCATGTTCACCGTGGTCCGTTTTGCTGGAACCCCGCACAAGCACATCGTTGGTGTATACACGCGCGTTCCAGGGAGGTCATCGAATATCTGGCTCATGGTACACTGGAAAACTTCGGATGCAGGTGCCCCACCGAACGGCAACCTGATATACCGATAACGTCCGAACGGAAACCTGAATGTGCAGATTTCTGAATTTATTTTATCAAGAGGAATTTGATGAAACCGCTGTTTACATCAAGTCTGCTGAAATACCTCGCTTGCGCTAGCTGACCCTCGATTTCTTCCCGGCATGGCAACTGCACGTGTTCTCTTTTCACTGCCCTGTTAATTGCCCAAAAGGCCATGCAAACTTTAAGCCTCCATTTTTCTTCCTCACGATAACCAAGGGACTTACCCAGTCTGACGGCTCTTCCACTTTCTCGCTGATGTTCGCGGCACACATCCGGTCGAGCTGTTTCTTGAGTGGCTTTCTGAGTGCGTAAGGCACACGTCGGGTTGGCTATACCACAGGGACAGCGTCCTCTCGAAGCAAATTTTGTACTCGCGCTGCGTCCTTCCAATGCCAGTGAATAGCCTCGGGTACGTTTGCTTTAGGCTTGCTTATCGTCGCTGTCGTCCACCACATTGACCTTGTAGGCGAGACCATGTTTCTCACTAGCCTCGAGGCCCAAAATGGCTTCCTTCTTGTTTGCAATAAAGAACTCGAGTAGAACACGCCGGTTGTCGTTCCTCAGTTTCGCAGTATTGCACTGCTGCAACAAGGGTCAGGTCCTTCTTGTGAAGAACTTTTTCACGCAGGGAAGCACTGCATATTCCATACACGATTCGGTCCCTCAGCATGGTGTCTCGTAAATCACCGAAGTTCGTAAATCACCGTCAGGCACATGGAGAACTGAAGACGCGAGCGAAACGCATAGTGTTCGTAAGTCTCCTTGCACTTGGAGAAGCAGTAGGCTTCGAACGCTTTAACTAAAGCGTCGTAGTCTTGAGCTGCCCCCGGCGTCAGGTTCAGGGTAATTAAACACATCAATTGCTTCTTGACCCACGACGAGCAAAAAAAGGGGGAAACAAAGCTGCAGCTTTCTGCTCCCTACTGCATGGTTTGACGTGCTCCGTTGCTATAAGGTGCAGCTGAATGCATTGCTTTAATATCTGCCAGGACGCCGCTGCGTTGTCGCTCAATTGCAGTGGCTCGAGCGGGCGTAGTTCAGTCATGGAGGCTTCTCTCTTCTGACACCATGTATCGAGCGTCTTATAAGAGCGCATGCACACGGCGGTGGACACAAGAAGACTGGAATGCTTGTGTGCAGCGTTGCCGGGCGTCGCTCTCTTGATTGCGCACAATGTTGTCCTGTTGACTGTCCGTTGCAAGAATCTAAACTTAGTATACCCAGCGTATATGTGAACTCCTATTTATGAAAATACCCTCTGTAGTGTTCTTCTAACACCTTTGCGACTTCTTCGTATGTTAGGCTGTTCGCGGGCGTCGATGGGCATCGTTCCCGAATGACTCGAACCACGCTGTCGCTGAGCGATGCTACCAAGAGTGCGCGGCGCTTTGAGGAATCCGTGATAACATTACCTTCAAAGTTAGCCTCGAGACGCACCCGGTAGGCATCCCAGCTGCTTGCTGTCTCGTCAAACTCCGGCGGCCTCGATCCCATCCTCGTCGCCACTGAAGTGACGCAACGTAGTAGCAACAAGAGCTGAACTGTTTATTGCTTGGTCTTTTTATAGACTGAAAATCACGTAAGTGTCGACACGAGCTGTGGCCGAGTAAATCGTCACTTGCGAACAAGTGATAAGGAAATAGTGCGGGTGAGTGCGGTTTTATCGACGACGCTGCACCTCTTCCCTCTTCAAAAGCCCAGTCGTTCCGGAGGGCGTCTTGTTCGCGTTGAACAACGGAGTTGGGACTGCTTCCGGCGCCAATGTTCCTTGCGTCGAGCCGGGTGACTGAGGGGTCGCTGGACTGGAGTTCGGCGTTGCACTTGCTTCTCGAGCATCTGCCTCCTGCTGAGTTTCCGCTGAACTGGAGCCGATCCTCGATGCAGTCTTTTCCAGTGTGTTTGACGCCAGCCGTGCCCTCAGCTGATCGACATGCCGGCGCTGTGTTCCCAGGATTGTCTCCACCTTCACCATTCGATTACCCTCCGTTGCTATTACCGTCCCTGGCAGCCATTTCTGCCCTTGTTGAAATTGGCGGGACCAGATGGGCTTTCCGGGTGGGAAAAGTGGTGGCGTTTTCGCTGGCGAAGGTTGTTCCCTGGTCGGCTCGACCTCTGCAGACACTTCGCCTGCTGGGAAGTGGGCGGACAACCGTGTCCGGGGCTCGAATCCCAGCAGAAGTTGTGCTGGTGATTTGCCACTCTCAAGGGGCGTAGATCTGTAACGGAACCAAAAACGAGGCAATTTTTTCTTGCAATGTGCCGCGCTTGTTTTTCTTAAGGCCCTCTTTTATTGTTCGCACCGCCCGCTCCACTAGTCCATTTTATTGTGGGTGGTATGGCACCGTCCTGACATGGAGTATGCTATTTTCATGCATGAACTTTGCCATGCTTCGAAAACTGTGGGCCGTTGTCAAACACCACACAGTGCGGGATACCAAAACGAGCGAAACTTTCCCTAAGCAAGTGAATAGTTCAGTCTGTGGTAGCTGTTTTCAGTGGCGTTGCCTCTATCCACTTTGTTTCTGCGTCAACTCGGACAAAAATTAGGTACCCGTCAACAGGACCTGCAAAATCCATGTGAACTCGATACCACCGCTTTCCTGTCTTAGGCCACGGTGATGGCAATTGCGCCGCAGGCATGGATCAGCTTTGCACACATTGAGGACAGTTTTGCACCAACCTTTCAATGTCTCTGTCTACTCTAGGGTACCAGAACAGCGTCTGAGCAAGCCTCTTCATGGCCCCGACACCTGGGTGCGTATCGTGCAGCTCGCTCAGTAGGCACTGCCGAGCTGCCTCTGGCACGATCACACGATGACCCCAGTAAACGAGGCTATGGCTCACGACGAGCTCATGTCGGCGGGTGAAGTACGGCTGCAGATGTTGCTGCTGCCGCGTAAGATGCGATGGCCAGCCCTGCTCGATTCCCTCCCGGATTTGGCGAAGTGTGCTGTCCTCCTGGGTCAAAACAATCATTTGGTTAAAAGGAACGGCACTTGCGTCCAAAAGCTTGCGTATACAGTACATATTCCATGACTTCTTGACTTCCGCGTTCATGGTCTCCTGGCAACGGCAAGCGACTGAGGGCGTCTGCGTTACCGTTGTGTGTTCCCTTGCGGTATTCTAGATTGTACTCGTAAGCTGATAGAAGAAGCGCCCAACGCTGAATTCGCGCTGCCGCCATCTTCGGGATGGGCTTGTTTGGGTGGAAAAGCCAGGTGAGTGGCTTATGGTCTGTCACCAACCTTAAAACGGTTGCCCAGCAGCAAATCGCGGAACTTGCAAATTCCAAACACCAAGGCCAGTGCTTCTTTCTCTATTTGGAAATAATTACGTTCTGCTGACGTCAGCGTTCTCGAACGAAATGCTATCGGGTGATCCACGCCATCAATGCGGTGCTATAATACTGCACCTAAAGCTTCTCATGAAGCATCACACTCCAGCCGCAGCTCTTTCTGCGGGTCGTAGTGAACCAGAAAATTTGCCCTTAACAAGGCGCGCTTTGCTTCGTCGAAAGCTCTTTGATGCTCTTTCTTCCACTGCCAGCGTTCTCCCTTGACCAGTAAGCGATGGAGCGGAGCCAGGATTGTCGCCAAATTCGGCAGGAACTTTGAGTAATAGCTAATAGGTTATCAGCCCCAGAAAGGACTTGAGTTGGCTTACCGATTCTGGCCTTGGTGCCGCTGTTAGGGCTTCGAGGTTGTCGCGCAGTGGGTGAAGGCCGGTTGCATCAATCTTATGCCCCAGAAACTGCACTTCTTTTTTCTCGGAACCGACGTTTGGCCTTGTTCAGTTGGAGGCCACTGTCGCGAAGTCTCTGGAACACTTGTAGAAGCGTGGACGTGTCCTGTTCTTTCTCGGCGATTATGATGTCGTCAAGGTACACACGTACTTTTGGCAGGTCACGTAATAACGACTCAATGTGCCGCTGGAACAGTGCGGGAGCCGACGAGATGCCGAACGCTAGTCGGTTGTACGAGTACAAGCCCTGGTGCGTGTGGATGACAGTCATCTTCTTCGCCTCTTCATCGAGCGGGCGCTGGTTATAGGCATTTCGCAAATCCAGTGTAGTGAATACTTCTCCACCGTAAAGCACGGCAAAAATGTCATCCACCTTAGGCAAAGGATACTGCTCCATGTGAGTGGCCGGATTCACGGTGAGCTTAATATCGCCACACAGTCTGATGTCCCCGTTTTTTTTTTTCACCACAGGTACGACAGGAGCAGCCCATTCGGAAACGCTCACCGGAGACAGGACACCTTGCTGCACGAGGCGGTCGATTTCTGCAGAGACTGCTTTGCGAAGCGCGAACGGCACCGGGTGGGCCTTCAAAAACCGTGGCACCGCCCCTTCTTTCTTGTACAGCTTGACGGGCGGACCTTTGCAACAGCCAAGCCGATTTTGAAACAAGTTTGAGAACTCTTCCAGCAGGCCTTTTAAGCCATCTTCTGCTTGCAGCGCATAGACACTTGGAAGAGCCCTTTCTTCTAAAAGTGACACGCCAGCTTCACGGAAAGCTTGAATAGTGTTTCGGCCGCACACTAGTAGTCTGTCACAATCGACTACCACGAGCGAACTGTCGACTCGAGTCTTGTCGTGTTCCACGTTCATGGTGACTCTGCCGACCACTGGAAGAGGACCAAGGAAGCAAGATAGCCGAAGTGGTGTTTTTCTAGTCCAGGCCACCACTTACGGTTTTTTCTGAAGACGTTTTTTGGAATCACGCTAACGGATGACCCCGTGTCGATCAGCCTCCGCAATGTCCTGCCACTCCAGACAAGGTTTCGTTCCATGGGCCGCGTTCTTACCTGGTCAACGTTGTTCTGGGCGGATAGGGCGAAAAGCATTTCTTCCTTACTGTCCTCTCCCTCAGACAGCTCTCAGAGCGCGTACGATCCCTGCCGGCCACTGCGCCTGCGCTGGCACATCCTTGCCAAGTGTACTCTAGTGCCGCAATTGCGGCACACCTTCCCGACATGCTGGCATTCGTGTTCTGAGTGGTTTGAGCCGCATCTCCAGCACGAATGACGCGTTGCTCCTGTGTCGTACGCGCTGCCTCTCTTCTGTCCGCTGCTACGACGCCTTTGAACCAGGTGCACGTTACCCGCGTCGTTCTCGCCCTCCGTATCTTTCATAGAGCGGACGTTACGGTCAGCTGTTTCTGACGACATTGCGAATTCATCAGCTTCCTGCACAGTCAGCTTTCTTCGGGTCAGCAGGAACCGCCTGGCCTCGTCGTCCCGTATACCGCACACTATCCGGTCACGTAACATTCTGTCCAGAAAGTTGCCGAAGTTGCAGTCTTTTGCAAGACGTCCCTAGTCCGCCACAAAATCTTTGACCGTCTCGTTGTCGCCTTGCCTTCGCACGAAAAATGCGTGACTTGCCGCAATCTCGTTCACCTGCGGGCTGTAGTGTTCTTCTAACATCTTTTCGACTTCTTCGTATGTTAGGCTGTTCACGGGCCTCAGTGGGCATCGTCCCTGAATGACTCGATCCACGCTGTCGCTGAGCGATGCTACCAAGAGTGCGCGACGCTTTGAGGAATCCGTGATATCGTTGCCTTCAAAGTTGGCCTCGAGACGCACCCGGTAGGCATCCCAACTGCTTGCTGTCTCGTCAAACTCCGGCGGCCTCGATCCCATCCTCGTCACCACTGAAGTGACGCAACGTAGTAGCAACAAGAACTAAACTGTTTATTGCTTGGTCTTTTTATAGACTGAAAACCACGTGAGTCTCGACACGAGCTGTGGTCGAGTACATCGTCACTTGCGAACAAGTGACAAGGAAATAGTGCGGGTGAGTGCGGTTTTATTGACGACGCTGCAGCTTTAATAATAATTGTTGGGCTTTAACGTCGCAAAACCACCATGTGATTATGAGAGACGCC
>JALIZH010025221.1:0-51370 GCA_030522465.1 Rhipicephalus appendiculatus
CCTGAAACCAAAGACCGGCCACCGAAAGAGCGAAGCGAAGGCATCTTCTGCCAAACGGCTTGTACTGAATACGACGCCAGCTGCATCAGCGCAACTGGGAACTCAGAAAGACGGGAAAGAAGTTCCCAATTTTGCAAAAAAGCAGACCGCCAAACAATTTTCTTGAAACAGCTGAAATCAATTACCGGAAATGAATGTTGGCAGATCCAAGCGACCCCGAGCGTGAACCACGCTCTTCGCTCCCCCTGCGCAGAACGGAGAAAAAAAAAGAAAGAAAAGATGTCTGCATACAGTCTCACGCTCCAAGTATCCCCTTTCCCTGTCTCTCATCTCACAGTCCATCTCGACACATCTACGCGTCAAGGAAGCTCCTCACCCCTTTTACTCTCCAACTCATTCCCTCCAGTCAAGCACCGCCGCCGCTTGAAGCATCCTTTCATATACCTACCGAACAAGAAAGAAGCACGTTTCGAGTCTCCCCCTCCTTAAAGGGACCCTGAAACGGTTATTTGAAGCTTTGTCAGCGTTTAGGCTAGAGCATCATCGAACCACCACAAATTTCGCTGCACGCCGTGTACCAAGGCGGCTACGGCCAATTATATCATACCCTCCTTCTTACCCCTGCCTTGCCTCCTCAACTCATGATACACGCTGGCATCGCTGGCGATCGCAGAGCTCATGTGAGCACACTCGATGATTTGCGCTTCGCCCAGTGATGACCTTCTGAGACTGCACGCCGACAGGTTGCGTGCATCTCGGAGACCATAGCCCCAGTGCGCCCGGCAGCACGCACGCCGTCTGGCAACAGAGACATCGCGGAGGGGTTGATATCTGCTCCGACAGGTGCCGCCACCCTACCAGCCAATTTTTCGTGCGCGCACACCGCAGCCAATCAGATCGTGCGCAGACTGCGTGTCATACTGGGGAGGGGCGGTTGAAAACGCGTTGGGCTGAGCCGCAGTGATCTGCAGCGATTCGCAGCTTTATAGCATTGTAATCAATTACACAGTGTACGCAGAGAGCTTAAATTAGTCTGTAAATGAGCCTTAGGACTTGGTCTACTGGCTCAATGTGTTTGTACAAAATCGTCAAAACCGTTTCAGGGTCCCTTTAAACTCTCAAGAAGGGACCGTATGGATTTCGAAACGTCGGGACAATGCTCACGCAAAGTTCTAAAGATAAGAAGGCGTCGGCGGCCTTCGAAACACGTGTTTTCTGGTTTCTTCGGGGCCTGCGTTTTCTGCGGGCAAATGGTGTCTCCAGAGGGGTGGTCATGTATTTTTCTTAACTTCGTTGACAGCGGACGAGTGATGAACACTGGAGCGGCGAGAAGAAAGACGACCTCGTACGTGGCTCGTTCGTCAAAGCGACCGCGAACCCCGGAGGCTGTGCAGCACAAGCACATGACGATATTAGTTTAAGCACATACACTGTGGTTCCTGCATTTCTGAGCTGGCCTTGGAGCAACTAGTGTGTGCATCGCCAGTCATGCCGCAGTACGCAGGGACCCCAAGCAAGCACGACTGCCATGCGAAGTCCATACGTTGCCAAGATGGGAGGAGCAAGGCGCCGTTGCAGACGTCGAAAAAAGGGCTTCGGGAAGGTCGTTTTCTTTCTTCTCTTTTTTTTCAGTCGCTATCTCTCGCCCTCTCTCATTTTACTTCTTTTTTGTATGTTGTACATCGGACGTAAGCTACAAACTTTTTTAGTGCACACATGCATACGTTCAGTTCGCTGGCTAGAACTCGCTTCTGTGTCTGCTGCGCGAATCTGCGTCGACAATGAGCTACCACGCCACAAGCATCGCTGAAGCGCCAGTCGGACACGATCCTCAGCTACTTCCCGAAAACGATTCCGCGTTGATATTCAAGAGATGCAGCAACAGAACCGGAATGCCCGATTACAGCCAAAAATAATGCGATTACTCAGCACATATCGCCGTCAGATGCATCCATCGAACAGTCACTTATCACTGAGGATGCTTCAGTCGCGGAACCTGTGCACCCGAGTGACATGGCAAGTCGGTAAGCGTGGCTATAATGCAGTTTATCCGTTAGCTTAAAATTCTACAGTACATGTGCTGCATTAAGCTGTACACACTGTTTATAATCAATGCCCCAAAGTTTATGATCAGTCATTACATTGCACTTTCAGATTTGTAGTTTAGCGAGACTCGAAGAAAGTTTAATACAGGATGTTCTGCACGCATTATGCCCAAATGTTCAGTTGCAAAGTTTTTTAACTGCTAAAGTTGCCAGTGGGGCTTCTTTGTATGAGATTTCCTGATTACCGTAATTGGAGCTAAGACACAATAAATGGGACACAAGAAAGGCACACGGTGCCAGGTGGCCCCATGTGCCTTTCATGCGTCCAATTCGTTGGCGCTACCATAGCAATCATTTATTTTTGCTTTTTAAACAGCATTGTGCGACCGCCAGCCGGCCGGCACGTCAGCACCCTTATAACTGCATGCAGCTGAAAAATCAGAAAAAATAAGTATTTGCCAGGCATCTTTGTTGGGAACTATATTACGCGTTGATTTATTCAATTTGCCGTTTATCTTCTACGTGCACTGCTTCACTGAACAGTTTCTTGGCCTTCTCAAGTTTTTCAAGATCTTGCTGTAAAACACTGAAAGATCATCATCATCATCACATTGGGTGTTATTATTATTATTGTTGTTGTTGTTACCATTATTATTATTATTATTATTATTATTTGTTATCTGGTATTTTTCTATGTCAAAATTGGAACCCCCCCCCCCCCCCCCCCCTGAGAAAAATCCTGGGTGCGCTAATGCGTCTTCACCCCGAAAAGCCGGCGGCAAATGCCATATGGCCGTTGTGAGAAGCACGTGCGCCTTCGCTTCACTTTCAATTTTGCATCCATTGCGGAGCTTGATTTCTTTGCGACTCGACCAATGGGGTGAGGGGGAGGAGGTTGCGGTGAAACTCCGTATTTGTACCCTGGCAGCGTCCAAGCACAAGGCAAAGCCAGCCCCATACATTGACAGAATAGGAATAAGCGGGGGGCGAGAGGGGGGCGCAATGTCAGCCCCATATACATTGACATGTATTGACATGTCCTAGGTCCGGGGCCCGGACCAGGACGAATTTTTCGGCAACTAAGAAGTTTTCTTTCTGAGAAATCCTGTTACAGGATTTCCTTGTGGCTTCGTGCTACAAACGGGTGGTTGTCTCTTTTCCCTTTCACAATTACTACCCAACTGAAAAAACGACCTCGGCTCTATGCTGGCCCAACATGCATTGCCGAGCTAGCCGATCATGGCCCGAGCTTGGTCAACAAGGTTGGGCCGAGGGCGATTTTGGTTAATGGCCTCACACCGGCCGACCTTTGGTTGCCAACATAGGCCCAAGGCCGTAGGCCGACCTTGTAGACGGCAGGTGGTGCACAACTGGATCAAATAATCTTGTGCAAATAATCTACTGCAACCTAGTGACAGCCGACGCTGAACGCTCAAACAAGAAATTTTGGCTGACCGAGAAATAATGCGCGCGGCCTATACCCAACTGAAATTGGCCGACGGCCGATCGTTGGTAAACAAGTGGGCAGTGCTCGGCAACCGCTATTGTCGGCCGACCAATGGTGGCACAAAGTGGGGCCGTGATTGGCAACCAATTTCGCTGGTTATTAGTTGGCCGAAGACCTTCAGCCAACGGTCGGCAAATGATAAGGAAATTGTCGGCAACCAATGCCCGGGCGACCAAACGTGGGCCTTTGTAGGGCCATGCTTTGGTATACCTACCACGTTGGCCAGTTACTATGGGCCAGCCACAAGCCGACCTTCATTATATCTGTGGGCGCAATTTTTTTCCTAGACCGCGCGCATTATCTCTCGGTCAGCGAAAATTTCTTGTTTGAGCATTCAGCGCCGGCTGTCACTATACTCCATCTCACAACCTGGTTGCAGCACTACGAAGGCTAGGCCTATTTCAACCAATCACGAAGGCGAGTTCCTCCGCGTTGTATTAATCCGCGCACATTTTTAGCTGTGGCCTAATCAGTTGAGTGCCCGCACCACGAGATTGTTCACATCTCAGTGGACCAAAGTTCGAATCCGGTCGGGTGAACAGAAATTTTTTTAAACATTTTTTTTTAAACGTTAACCTGCCTGATGCCAAATGCACCACACCGCAGTGTTCAAGAAGTGGGTTCGTTCGTTTGTGTATTTAGAAGGTGTCCGCTACTGCGATAGCTCCTCGCGGAATCCGATAAAAACATCTGAAGGTCGCCTGTTTCTACGGAGTATTTTGTCGTTTTAAAGCAATGCTGTTTATGCTTAACACCTCGGGATTTCTTCATGATTACGTATGCCAGAATGCGCAATCCAAAAAAGCACGCGTGGTGACATAATTTCTGAATGTCTGTACCTACCAAGCGCCCTTGAAGCAGATGTCTAAAACTTTGACCTTACCCAAATTATGTGACGCTCGACTGCTCAGACACCCAAACCACTGTGGGGATTTTTATCGCAGGCGTTATTGTGAATAATTATCATTTACAGTTATACAAATAACGTGATGCCACCACTGATTTTTCCCACGATCTACACAAAGTCAGCATGAAACGGACAGAGCCAAATTGTCGGCATGCGTCTTTATTGTACCAACAGGTTTGTTTTAGATGTGAAGCATCTTATGGCGAAGCTTAATCCGGTGGTGGTGTGCGGCGTGACCACCCTTACTGCGCATGCGCCAACCCTTTAAAAAAAATAAAAAACCTCCTCTCCCCTTCTCTCCTCTAGGCATCCCTGCCCGCGGCGTCCACACTCCCACTGCGCATGCGCGTCCCCCCCCTCTCTCGCCTCGCGACGCCGACAGCGTCTGCTAGCGAATTTATTGGTTGAAAAAACCGACTGCTCGCGCTGCACGACCGTTCACTGGCCACCCCGTATATATGGCACTGGATCTTGACCCGCAATGTGGTGCCGGTGGGTGAACAATAAAAATTCGCAGCGTGCGCGTTAACTAAAAGCGGACTGCGGGTCTCTGTGTCCAGTCGGAGTCTTCTGTCTCTCATTGCCCATTAGCAGCGATTGGCATGTTCCAGTAGGAAACACCGCTCCATCACTGCTTGCTTTGCGCCTCCCCAGTTTTTCTCTCCCGCGCAACGCTGCGATGAGCGCCAGCGTCAACGCCGCCGCCAGTGTAAGCGTTAGCGCCCGCTGCTTCGCATCTACACATGGTTCCCTTTAGCGGGAGACGGTGTAATTTTTTTTTCACGCACAGTTCTTCGCACAGTCCTTCGCAGCACTCCCAGGTCAAAGTTGTCCAGCTTCTTTTAGCGCTGGCGTCCTTTCCCACCACAACGCTTCTTCGGTGCCAACACTGCCCGCCTTTTCTTTCTCAAACGCCCACTCGTACAGCGTCCGCTCGCTCACCTTTGTTAGTTGTGCAGTCCTCTTAACGAGAAAATTCATGCCAGTATATTCTAGGCACTATACTACTACACTGGAGGAAGCCATGTTTGCCAAGGACGGCGCACCACTTTTTAGAGCCTCCGCATCGCGTTTTTGACCTGCGTTTGTTTGTCCGCATGCAATAAAGATCTCATTGCTTTTTCAAGAATGCTATTAAATCAGTGCTCAATCAGTGAATAGATTTCTGGCATACTTTCAACATAATCTGTGAATGTGCAAGGAACTATTTAATCGATGACGTTGGCAAAAAGTAAAAAACAAATTACCATATACTAAAGTGGAGATCATCAAAATAATCACAGCGAAGGACTTCTATAGTTGGTTTCAAATTATAGGAGCATGGACAAAAGCACTTATTGTAATTATTAGACCAACAAAAATACACGCTCAATGAGCGTACTATTTTGCAGTGCGCCGGGATACCGCCACCGTGCACCCCGTAGCTTCCACAGTGCTGCAACCAGCTTGTGAGATGGAGTATAGGTTGCAGTAGATTACTTGCACAAGATTATTTAATCCAGTTGTGCACCACCTGCCGTCTACAAGGTCGGTCTACGGCCTTGGGCCTATGTTGGCAGCCAGAGGTCGGCCGGTGTGAGGCCATTAACCAAAATCGCCCTCGGCCCAACCTTGTTGACCAAGCTCGGGCCATGACCGGCTAGATTGGCAATGCATGTTGGGCCAGCATAGAGCCGAGGTTGTTTTTTCAGTTGGGTAGGAAAAAAAATTTGCGCCCACAGATATAATGCCAGGTCGGCTTGTGGCTGGCCCATAGTAACTGGCCAACGTGGTAGGTAGCAAAACATGGCCTTACAAAGGCCCACGTTTGGTCGCCCGGGCATTGGTTGCCGACAATTTTCCTATCATTTGCCGACCGTTGGGAAGGTCTTCCGCCAACTGAAAACCAGCGAAATTGGTTGCCAATCTCGGCCCCACTTTGTGCCACCATTGGTCGGCCGACAACAGCGGTTGCCGAGCACTGCCCAGTTGTTTACCAACGATCGGCCGTCGGCCAATTTCAGTAGGGTAGTGATTCCCATAGGAGCAGCGGAAAAAGCTCTACCATTCCACCAAGGCAGTTGTGGAACTCGATGAGCCTAAATACTTTTGCTAATTTTCATGGCGGCACCTTTCGAGATGAGATTCTCTGCACAACACACAGTCTACCCGTAAAAAATCCGGTAGGTTCCCGGCAGTACTATATCAATTGTATAATGAAGCAATTGTGTTGTGGCTGTATTATAGTATGTATTGTGGCAGTAATTGTATTATATTACTCCTACGAAATACTTACTGTTATGCTACGCAACTTTTCTCCATTTGTGTTTAGTTATCTGTTAATTTTTTTTCAGTGTTATTTTTTTTAAATTTTTCTAAGAGTTTTATAGTTTGGTAATTCTGGAAGTGTAAATTTTCATTAAGCGTGTGCATACAATATATTATGTATTGAATTGTACCTATGCCCCCCCCCCTCACCCTATGCCTCTTGCGGGTCCCGTGAGGTATTCTTAAATAAATAAATAAATAAAAATTGGGCACAGCACCTCGCCCACTAGAGACAAAGTAAGAGACGGTAACGCTTACCCCGTGAAGAAAAAATTCCCCATCTCCCGCTAAAGGGAACCATGTGTGGATGCGAAGCAGCGGGGAGATAATTAGCTTGAGCGGGAGCAACGTCGCCGCTCTCATTTCACGGCAGTGGTCCGGGCGCTCTTCGCGGCGCTGCGCAGAAGAGAGAATGAGGCGCGCGCGCTCCGTCATTTTCATACCGCGGAACTACCGTGGTGCCCCCCAGCGGAGTATGCAGCTGTCACACCACCTGTCGTTCGCGTCGCTCCATAGAGGATTCCTAGAGGAAAGGACCGTAGGAGAGGAGAGAGAGGGGGGAGGGGACGTGCATGCGCTGTGGGGGTGTGGGACGCGTGAGCCGCTCCGTAGAGTAGATGATTCCAAGAGGAGAGAGGGGGAAAGGACGCGCATGCGCTGTGGGGATGTGGGACGCTCCCGTAGAGTAGATGATTCCTAGAGTAGAGGAAGGGGGTGAGCGTAGGAGAGAGAGGGAAAGGGCACGCGCTGTGGGACGCGGGAAGGAGGGACGGACTAAGCCCCCTCCAAACACATGCAAGCAAGATTAAGGAATGGGGTCAACCTGGGCGACAGACACCACCTGCCTAGCCATTGCTAAGCAGCCTCTCTGTGCTCTCGGCCATGACTCAAGGAATGGGGTCAACCTGGGCGACAGACACCATCTGCCCAGCCATTGCTAAGCAGCCTCTCTGTGCTCTCGGCCATGACTCTGATGACTGTGTTAGGGTTGACGGCCTTCATATTACTATAGTGTTCTGGTTCGCATAATGGGTGCTTCCCTACTTCATGAAAGTGGCCGGACGCGGGACGGGGGACGCGGGACGCGGGAGGGACGGACAAAGCCCCGAGAATAAGATGCTTCGCATCTAAAAGCAATGCCTAGCCATCAGACAGCCCAGAAGTTTGAAATGCCCGAGTAGTGCCTTCGATGTCTGAATATAGGAGTCCGCCAGCCACTCCTCAATGGTAGCAGGTCTTAGGTTGGTAGGTACTATGTGTTTGAGGCTCTCGCCCGTGACTGCGAAATATGCAACGCATATGATGATCGCCCATATTGAACAGTTTAATACAAGCAACAAACACACACATGGAGAGAGAGAAATTCTTGCTCTCAAGATGCCAGAGCATGCATTGGTGTGAGCTCGCTTGCTCGTGTGGTGTTTTCTGGATAATGCAGAGGTAGTAAATGCAGACGTAAAGCAGCGACTGCCATAACAGCCAAGGTTGCTCTTCCTTATTAGATGCGAAGCATCTAATAAGGAAGAGCAACCTTGGTTGTAAAAAAGTGGCCGGACGCTTATTAGATGCGAAGCATCTAATAAGCGTCCGGCCACTTTCATGAAGTAGGGAAGAAAGCACCCATTATGCGAACCAGAACACTGTACTAATATGAAGGCCGTCAACCACTACTACAGCCATCAGAGTCATAGCTGAGAGCACAGAGAGGCTGCTTAGCAATGGCTAGGCAGGTGGTGTCTGTCGCCCAGGTTGACCCCATTCCTTGATCTTGCTTCCATGTGTTTGAAGGGGGCTTAGTCCGTCCCTCCTTCCCGCGTCCCACACCACCACAGCGCATGCGCGTCCCCTCCCCCTTTCTCTTCTACGCTCACCCCCTTTCTCTCCTCTAGGAGTCCTCTACTCTACGGTAAAGTAAATAGGTGGCCGAGTTGGAACTGATTCTACTCTACGGAGCGGCCCCCCGCGTCCCCCCACAGCGCATGCGCGTCCCCTCCCCCTATCCTCTCCTACGCTTACTCCCTTTCTCTACTCTAGGAATCATCTACTCTACGGAGCGGCGTCCCACAGCGCGTGCCCGTCCTTTCTCCTCTCGGAATCCTCTGCTCTAAGGAGCGGCTCCCACGTCCCACACCCCCACAGCGCATGCACGTCCCATCTCCCTATCCTCTCCTACGCTCACCCCCTTTCTCTCCTCTAGGAATCCTCTACTCTACGGAGCGGCCCCCCGCGTCCCAAACCACCACAGCGCGTCCCCTCCCCTATCCTCTACGGAGCGGCGCCCGCGTCTCACATCCGCACAGCGCATGCGCGTCCTCTCCCTCTCTCCACTCTTGGAATCCTCTACACTACGGAGCGGCGCCCGCATCCCCACAGCGCATGTGCGTCCTCTCCGCCTCTCTCCTCTAGGAATCCTCTACTCTACGGAGCGGCTCCCGCGTCCTACACCCCCCACAGCGCATGCACGTCCCCTCCCCCTCTCTATCTTCTCCTACGGTCCTCCCCGTCCTCTCCTCTAGGAATCCTCTACGGAGCGGCGCGCACGACAGGTGGTGCAACAGCTGCATACTCCGCTGGGGGGCACCACGGTAGTTCCGCGGTATGAAAATGACGGAGTGCGCGTGCCTCATTCTCTCCTGTGCAGCGCCGCAATGAGCGCCAGGACCGCTGCCGTGAAATGAGAGTGGCGACGTTCCTCCCGCTCAAGCTAATTATCTCCCCGCTGCTTCGCATCCACACATGGTTCCCTTTAGCGGGAGATGGGGAATTTTTTTTGTTTTGTTTTGTATTGTTTTTCTTTTTTTTTATTTATCCGAAAACACTGAGCCCTAGCTATGACCCGCCAGTGACCCACAACACAGTGAACGTGTTAAACCACAACCAGATATCAAGGCACTAATAAAAGCACGAATGATGGTTGTACGTGTAGCCATTAACACCTGGCTCTCCAAGTGAAGTAGCACTGCATGTGCTATCATAATTAAAAGCTGCACAATACCCACCGGGGTGAAATTCATCACACTTTTTCAGCAAATTTTTTGTGTTTTTTTCAGTGCACACACCCACACCTTTTGTGTAACAGGCACACACCCATCTTTGTCAATAGCTAGGTTATGCTTTTGAAATGTATTTGTGGATTATCAATGTGCCCAAGCATCCACTCTGATGGCGTGTAGAGCTGTAAGAGAGATGAAATGCCATGCAGTGATGCTTCCTTTTCTTTTTTCTTTTCGCTCCGCAGCGGCGACTCTTGAACGAGCATCAAGGCAGCTTGGTACACAGGCAGACACTGATGCCTTCAGGGAGAAGCTGTGAGTGAAGCTTTTTTAGCTGTTTACACCAGAGGTCGGCAACCTTTTCAGGTGGAGGGCCACTTTGCACAAAGCCAACTCAGCAGGGGCCGGGCGGCAAACTGGGGGTTGCTGGAGGGGGGGGGGAGGTGTTGATGGCAATGGGAAAGAGTGCGGCGTACTTGCAATACTGTACAAAATTGAAAGAGAAATCAAGTTGATTTCCGGCATGCATGTAAGGGGAGAGGCGGGGTTCTGACGTCGCGCTGAGGGCCACATAGTATTGCCTCACGTCCCGCATGCGGCTTGCGGGCCGCAGGTTGCCAACTTCTGGTTGACTTTTAATTGATTTTAGCAGTCTGAAGGGAGAAGTGCAGTTTGGAAGTTAGCATGCGCTATCCAACATGTTTGGCTTGTTGGTGTAGTATCTTGCGGGATAGACGTGTAGCACAGCCAATACACAACATGGGGAAACGCTAAACAGACGTGCGCTTGGCGCTTCACTTGCAGTTGCACTTTCAATTTTCAACCAGTGCAACATTTAGCATGATGACCAAACGTAGCCGATGACCGCGTCCCCCGTCCCGCGTCCGGCCACTTTCATGAAGTAGGGAAGCACCCATTATGCGAACCAGAACACTGTAGTAATATGAAGGCCGTCAACCACTACTACAGCCATCAGAGTCATAGCTGAGAGCACAGAGAGGCTGCTTAGCATAGGCTAGGCAGGTGGTGTCTGTCCCCCCAGGTTGACCCCATTCCTTGATCTTGCTTGCATGTGTTTGGAGGGGGCTTAGTCCGTCCCTCCTTCCCGCGTCCCACACCACCACAGCGCATGCGCTTCCCCTCCCCCTCTCTCTCCTACGCTCACCCCCTTTCTCTCAGCGCTCTAGGAATCCTCTACTCTACGGAGCGGCCCCCGCGTCCCACACCCCCCGCAGCGCATACGCGTCCCCTCTCCTACGCTCACCCTTTTTCTCTCCTCTAGGAATCCTCTACTCTACGGAGCGGCGCCCGCGACCCACATCCTCACAGCTCATGCGCCCCCCTCTCTCCTCTAGGAATCCTCTACTCTACGGAGCGGCTCCCACGTCCCACACCCCCACAGCGCATGCACGTCCCCTCGTCCTCTCCTCTAGGAATCCTCTATGGAGCGGCGCGCACGACAGGTGGTGTGACAGCTGCATACTCCGCTGGGGGCGCCACCGTAGTTCCGCGGTATGAAAATGACGGAGCGCGCGCGCCTCATTCTCTCTCCTGTGCAGCGCCGCAATGAGCACCCGGACCGCTGCCGTGAAATGAGAGCGGCGACGTTCCTCCCGCTCAAGCTAATTATCTCCCCGCTGCTTCGCATCCACACATGGTTCCCTTTAGCGGGAGATGGGGAATTTTTTTTTCTTTATGTGGACCCGGACTGGGGTTCGTTCATTTTTAATAAAGTTGTTCTCTCTCTCTCCCCTCACTTTTGTGTGTATAACTTTCAATGCGCAAATTTTAGTGCGCTTTCTCGGGGTACTCAGCCGCCTGCTGTACGTATGTCTATACTTTGTTTCACCACTACCGTTCAGCACTGCCAAAGCTACGGGGTGTAAAAAAGCCACACGCTTGCGCAGGAAAACATAGATCCAGATATAATTACCTTGCAATTGGCAACGTTGAGACATTTGCCCTTGTTTAGCATCTGCTTCTTCACATCAATAAGTAATTTGTTTATTCTTCATCGCATTTACGTCCTATTTCTTTAATTGTTGTATCGGTAACCGTCGGTAACTGTGGTTAAAAATCAACATGGCAGCGCCCATGCAGACGCGACCACCCGCTTCGATCCGAACTTGCCCTCGACGCTCGCCCTAAAGCGCTCACAGCAACAAATGAATGGTGTAATGAGCTATCGCTTTGCGTCATCTCGCGATCAGGACAACTCATCAGGTACGCTCTGTCGATAAGCTATTGCTTTAACCACGCCTGCTAAGCCTAATGCGACGAGAATTTGATAGCGGTTCATGGAAATAGCGCAATGTAGTCACGAATACATTGCTGCCGAAGCTCCAAGACATAAATCTAAAGCAAATACAAGCGTCTGTTTGGAACTTACGGGCCACAGAGCGCACGACGACGACGTGGTAAACTCTAGGCGGAGAGCGGCAGCCTCCATGAGTGCAGCCATGTTCTATTTTTTTCGGCGCTGCCGTCTGCTCGCTGAACGTGTGCGCGCAGATGCCAGGGGGGTGCTAGCAGACGACGCGGTGCGGATGAATACATTTGGAGGGGCTAATCGCCCTTCCTATTGGCTAAGGGGCCCTGTAGCCTCCACAGTGCTGAAGGGAACTTCTGAAACAGAGTATACGTCTGTAAACTTCTTCACTGTAACGTTCGCCTGCGGCAATCGTACATGCAAGCGAAAGCTCTATACGTACACAAATACACACCCAAGCTGCACAGCTTCCATGGAGACTTGTGCCTCCGAACAAGTTAGTGTTTCCTTCACGGTGGGAGAACACGCTTTCCTTTTCTTGTTTTGTCTCTTTATCTCACTTATTATTACGATTGTTTTCTTCGCACTGCCCGTATCTTCTAACGGCATTATTTGCGTATCTTTACAAGGTGCATTTTGGTTTTGTTTTCTTTAGCGAATTCTTTTATTAACGCGATAGCGTTAGCGATCCCAGAAATTACAGTGTCGTGGTGGCGTTGTCCGTGAGCGACAAATCCAGATGAATACAAACAAGAGAAACCAGGGGTTTGCGCCGAAATCGAATCCAGACCTGTAAAGGAAATCCACCAAAGAATAATGATAAGTTGGTGCGCGTACGGCAGGCACTCTCAACCCCTGGCCCTAATCACTAAAGCTGAAACTTTAAAAGCCAAACTGAAGCGTCCTCGACGTTTCTCTCTTTTTTTTTTACGTTGGATGTTTATTTTATTAAATTCATTTTTGTGGGAGGCAATAAGAAATGCGTTGATCTTTTTTTTTTCTTCGTTCCTCCTTTAAACTACAAAGGTGATATTTCTGCTACTTTCGCCAGGTGTTCTTAGCAGAACGTTTTGTTTAATGCGATTCCATTCCGCCTTAACTTGTTTCTTCGTAAAGGTGTTAGACAAGTGAACGTGGCATATCACGTCCCTAGGGGTCTCGCAGAAGACATATTGTAGCGGATTAAGAGAGAGGAAGCACAAGAACTGGTTTATTATGGGCGAACTTGTGCCCTGAAAACTAGATGCAAAAATAATGGAGTCCACTAGAGCGTTCCAAACAAAACTGTTCTTCGGCCTACGCACGTCTTCTTCTTCCTTTTTCTCGCAGGCCCAAAAACCACTGACACGCGCTCGTGCACGAGAGGCATGAGTTGCGCTGCGAGAAGAGCGAGCAGGCGCGAGACTTTGGACGCTGACCCAGCGGCTCACTGGCCTTCATGATATTGAAAGCTTAGTATTCAGTCTCTGCGAGTGGTCAATCTCTGCGGCATTAGTCCCCCTTCGAAATACGCATCGTCCCGATGCGCGATGAACGGAAGTTAACAAGCAGGGAGCGTTTTCACTGTCTCTCGTAATAGGGTTTCATACGCACTACGTGTACGATCTCCGGAGTGTTTCGCCGCCTTGAGCACTCGTGTCCATCGGCGATGACTTCGTAGTTTAAGTCACTAATTCGTCGGAGAACCTTATATGGACCAAAGTACCGACGAAGGAGCTTTTCGGATAGACCGCGGCGTCGTATTGGTGTCCATATCCACACTCGGTCGCCTGGATGGTACTGAACCTCTCTGTGGCGCAGGTTGTAGTAGCTTGCGTCCTTGCGTTGTTGCTGACGTATTCGGTGTCGTGCCAACTGGCGTGCTTCTTCAGCCCTTTGCAGCAGTCATCGATTTCAGATGGCTCGCAGTTGTCGTTGTCTACTGGCAACATGGCGTCAAGTGTCGTAGTGACAGTGCGGCCGTAGACCAGCTGGAATGGTGTGACGCGGGTGGTCTCCTGCATGGCTGTATTGTAGGCGAAGGTTGCATATGGCAATATTTCGTCCCACAATTTATGCTCAATGTCAACGTACATCGACAGCATGTCAGCAATGGTGCGGTTTAGGCGTTCCGTCAACCCGTTCGTTTGTGGATGGTATGCAGTGGTCTTCCTATGACTGCTGTTAGTCATTGTCATTACAGACTGCATCAAATCGGATGTGAACGCTGCTCCTCGATCGGTAATCACGACGATTGGGGCACCATGTCGAAGAACTATGTTCTGGACGAAAAACTTCGCCACTTCCGTTGCCGTTCCTCGCTCAAAGCAGCCGGTTTCAGCATATCGTGTCAAATAGTCAGTCGCAACTATGATCCACCTTTTTCCTGATGCCGACATGGGAAACGGTCCGAGGAGGTCCATTCCAACCTGTTGAAATGGAGTCATAGGCGGGTCTATGGGCTGGAGAAGGCCGGCCGTCTTGAGGGGTGGTGCTTTGCGCCTTTGACATTCGCGACATGTCTTCACGTAATGCTGCACGGACGGTAGCAACTTGGGCCAGTAATATTTTTGGTGAATTCTGGCGAACGTTCGGCTGACGCCCAAATGACCCGCAGACGGTTCATCATGACAGGCTGCTAAGATTTCAGGCCTCATGGCTGACGGTACAACGAGTAGGAACTTCTCCTTGTTGTGCTCAAAGTTCCTCTTGTAGAGTGCATTAGCTCGGAGGCAGAATGAGGATAATCCTCTCTTAAACACACGAGGAACTTGTACGTCATACCCTTCGAGATACTTTATCAGTGGAAGCAGTTCCAAGTCAGCCCGTTGATGCTCAGCGATTTCCGAGGTTTCCATCACACAAAGGATTGCGAAGTCCTCGTCTTCTGGAAGAGTAGAGTCGACTGGTGAGCGTGATAAGCAGTCAGCGTCGTTATGTTTTCTGCCAGACCTATATACAACGGTAATGTCGTATTCTTGAAGCCTGAGACTCCGTCTCGCAAGTCGTCCCGACGGGTCTTTTAAGCTCGCCAGCCAGCAGAGTGAGTGGTGATCGCTGACGGCACGGAACGGTCTGCCGTATAGGTATGGCCTGAACTTACTGATCGCCCATATGACTGCCAAACACTCCTTCTCTGTTGCAGAATAGTTTCTTTCAGCTTTTGAGAGGGTGCGGCTAGCATATGCTATCACTTTCTCTTCTCCATTTTGCCATTGAACCAGGACCGCGCCTAAGCCAAGATTGCTGGCATCTGTATGGACTTCCGTGTCGGCGGTCTCGTCGAAGTGGGCGAGGATAGGTGGGGCTTGCAAACGCTTCTTTAGTTCGTTGAAAGCACTCTCTTGTTCGGTGTGCCAAATGAATGGTACGTCCTCTTTCGTGAGTCTTGTTAGAGGTTCGGCAATTTTTGAGAAATTTTCTACAAACCGCCTATAGTAGGCGCATAAACCCAAAAATCTACGAACCTCCTTCTTGTCTCTCGGCTTGGGAAATAGTCCGACGGCCACAGTCTTGTCGGGGTCCGGGCCAACTCCTTCAGCGCTGATTACATGCCCCAGGAAACGAAGCTTTTCGAATCCAAACTGGCACTTTTCCGGTTTAATCGTCAAGCCGGCCGACTGGATAGCCTGAAGTACCAACCGTAGTCTCTCTACGTGCTGGTCAAACGTTGCTGAAAATACCACAACGTCGTCCAGGTATACTAAGCAGGACTGCCATTTGAGGCCCGAGAGGACGCTATCCATCATGCGCTGGAATGTTGCTGGCGCACAACAGAGACCGAATGGAAGTGCTTTAAACTCATATAGACCGTCTGGGGTGACGAAAGCCGTCTTTTCCCGGTCTCTTTCGTCCACCTCAATTTGCCAATACCCGCTTTTTAAATCTAGTGAAGAGAAATATTTTGCGTGCCGTAGCCGATCCAATGTGTCATCGATACGTGGCAGGGGGTATACATCACGCTTGGTCACGCTGTTCAGTTTTCGGTAATCAACGCAGAATCTCAAGGTGTTGTCCTTTTTCCTCACAAGAACTACTGGCGATGCCCACGGGCTGTTGGATGGCTGAATGACATCGTCCTCCAGCATCTCTTTCACTTGACCCTTTATGATCTCTCGTTCCTTCGGTGATACTCTGTATGGATGTTGGTATACCGGCCTTGTTGCTTCGTCTGTTATTATGCGATGTTTAACAACCTGGGTCCGCCGTACTTTTGACGACGTAGAGAAACATCCGGCGAAATCTCTTATGAGGTCTTGTATTATTTTCTTCTCGGCTGTCGATAGATTTCGGCTGATTGCAACTGTTGCCGCGACATCGTGCGCTGGTTCCGAAGCGGGTGGCCCTGACGCCAGGCCGCATAAGTCTGTCACTGCTGCAAAACTGTGTAGGAAGGCGATAGCAGTGTTTTTTGCAACATGCTGAATTTCATTTCCAAAATTTGTGAGTAATACATCGGCACACCCACCACGTAATTGAATAATGCCTCGGGCGATACAAATGCCTTTCTTCAGCAGTAGCTCGATGTTTGCATCCGCTATACCTTCAGAATCAACGAATGCTTCATTTCTTACGCTGACCAGCACGCTGCATCGCGGTGGCACGGTAACATCACCGTCTATAACGCGTAATGCAGTACACTCTGGCTCCTTTGTGTCTATGGCCAGTTTCGTTGAAAAGGAAACACTAGAATTCTCCAGGTTGATTATGGCTCCGTTTGCTCGCAGGAAATCCATCCCGAGTATTACGTCCCTCGAACATTCCCGAAGTACGACGAAGTCAGCGACGTAAATAGCGCCTTGAATTCCGACTCTTGCGGTACATCTTCCCAGAGGTGTAATGAGATGGCCCCCAGCCGTACGTATTTGTGGTCCACTCCAAGCCGTCAAAACTTTCTTTAAATCCTTTGCGATAGCATAACTGACAACCGAATAATCCGCACCCGTGTCGACTAAAACGATCAAGTCACATCCGTCTACGGTAACGCGTAAGTCTGAAGAAATTTTGTCTTTACTTATCTTGGTGGTCGTATTCTGCTCGTTGCTGCTGCACTGGGGCCTTGACGGAGGATCTTCACTTTGTCGGACATCAGCGGCCTTGCCTCCCCAGGTCGCTGGCTTCAGTTTTCCTGACTGGGACTCATTGAACGACGGCTTCTTGAAATTGAAGATGGAGATGGTGAATTTGATCGCTGAGGGCTTGGAGATCGATAGCGAGCAGGCGCTGGTGATCTCGGTTGATGCTGGAAACTAGTAGTTGGAAACTGATGCCTTGATAAGTAGTCTTCGATTTCGACAGGTCTTTCGCCATTTCGGGGGCATGGCGCATTTACAGAGAACCCACGTAGACCGACTCTCCGATATGGGCAGAATCTGTAAAGGTGTCCAGCTTCGCCGCAGTGAAAACAGAGCGGCGTACTGTCGGGTGTGCGCCACACGTCGCTTTTTCGTGGCCTCGGATCGCCTAGGAAGGGTGAGCCACGCGAAGCCGGTGAGTGGCCGCCGGGGGCTGTAAACGAAGCATTGTGCAGGGCGGGCTGGCGTAAAGCATCGGCGTAAGTTGGCACAGGACGTTCCTGCAATGGTTGTTCGCGCCGAACAGGTCGCACCTCGGGTTCCGCTTGTAGAATGGCGTGACGAACTTCATCTCGAATCACGCTGGCGAGAGATGAAACCGTTGGCGTGACTTGCGGTTGCAGTAGCTTCCGGAGCTCTTCCTTTACAATAGATCGCACCATTTCCCTCAGCACTTCGCTGTTGCTTCCCAGGCTTGCTGAAAGGACATCTGCAGGAACACTACTGGCATCGTGGTTGTAGTGACGGGAGCGCTGCTGCAATGCCCGCTCTATGGTGGTGGCTTCGGTGCGGAATTCAGCAACTGTACGAGGTGGGTTGCGAACCAACCCTGCAAATAAGTCCTGTTTGACTCCTCGCATCAGGTGGCGCAGTTTTTTCTCTTCGCTCATGCTAGGGTCGGCGCGTCTGAAAAGGCGGGACATGTCCTCGATGTACATGCCAACGCTCTCGTTCGTGCGCTGATTTCTGGACTGGAGAGCATTCTCCGCCTTCTCCCGACGATCGGTGCTAGCATACGTGGCGACCAAATGACGTCGGAACTCTTGCCATGTCGGTATCACCGCTTCGTGGTTTTCATACCACGTCCTCGCCGCATCCTCCAATGCAAAGTACACGCGGCGCAGTTTCCTTGCCTCGTCCCAGCCGTTGATGTTCGCAACCCGCTCGAAGTGTTCCAACCAGTCCTCCACATCTTCGAACGTGTCTCCATGGAAGGGCTCAGGCATGCACGGTGGGGACAGGATAAGTTCAGATGATGTCACTGGGCTCGCCATCATCCCGTAGCTGGTTGTGAACGTGGCCTGTGTTGCCGGAGCAGTAGGAAGCGGTCCGAACTCAGGCGGGTCTCCTCGGAGGCGGCGGCTTGAACGCTGGTGTACTGGAGTCAGTTCGCCAGGTTCCAGTCGCTGAGGATCAGGGCTCCGCTCTCTTGCGCCAAGGGGACTTCCAATCATACCCAGCACCTCCACCAGAATGTAGCGGATTAAGAGAGAGGAAGCACAAGAACTGGTTTATTATGGGCGAACTTGTGCCCTGAAAACTAGATGCAAAAATAATGGAGTCCACTAGAGCGTTCCAAACAAAACTGTTCTTCGGCCTACGCACGTCTTCTTCTTCCTTTTTCTCGCAGGCCCAAAAACCACTGACACGCGCTCGTGCACGAGAGGCATGAGTTGCGCTGCGAGAAGAGCGAGCAGGCGCGAGACTTTGGACGCTGACCCAGCGGCTCACTGGCCTTCATGATATTGAAAGCTTAGTATTCAGTCTCTGCGAGTGGTCAATCTCTGCGGCAATATTTGAAAAGGGCGAACAGCAAACATATACAGTTGTTTTTCTTCGCTGTTGTCCACTTCCAGCCGCAACGCCTCCATTTACATGTGTTCGTATTTGACAATCATGAATGCGTAGCGTAGTGGTTAAGACACTCACCCCCTCGGAGTGTGAGTGCCCCAGCCCAAACTCAAGCACCCGAGTGAAAACTTGTTTATTAACAGCGAAGTTGTTCTTGGTCGAGCCTTTCATGCCCGGGATCCGCGATAACGCGCATAATAATTACGGGCATGTGCCGCAGACATTGGGTAAATCCCACTACTTATGACTGGTCCAGTAAAAAAGTCACAGTTTCGCCGCAAGGGCGAAGCAATGATTGCGATAGCAAGAAATAGGAATGTCACACGAAGATCGACGAGCAGCTCGATACTTGCAGCTACCCGCTGAAGCACAAACAAGGACGCTCGAAAAGGACGCGCAGGTATGCACAGGACAAGCGTGGACTAACAACTGTCACAGTTGTTACGCCTTTGTGTTTGAGCAAAGCGCTGCAAGTGTCGACGACGCAGAACCCGACGCTCTCAGCTATTTCTTCTTTTAAAGTGCTGCGCGCGAATGACCCCTCTGCGTCTCCTGCCACGCGGTGGCGTCTGACGCAAGGTGTGCGCAGTGTTTTCTTTTTTTCGTTCCACATCACCAGTGGGTACAGAAAGGGGCCGGCCCCTTTTTCGTGCGCGTCTCAAGGGCAGTTTGCAAATTTAAAGAAAATGTAGGAGCGTTGCGTGACAGAAAACTCGCTCAAGCACCTCCGAGATCTGCATTCCGCCAGCGGTTAGTGGTGTCTATGAATAGCTGGCCGATATTAAGTCTTCCTTGGGATACTTCTTCGCAGGAATTTTGGCCTGCTTAGAAAAAAATTTATTCAATCGTGGGACACTGCGAGCACACGGAAACAGTGTCTATACGACAAGGACAGTAACATACACAAATGACTAAGTACAATGTATATGACACCTTTTAACAAAAGTGTCCAAGTCCATAGGGTATCGCTAACATATGCGACTAAGTACTAACATACACATACTTATCACAATATACACAAAGTACATGACGATGTATATACAGAATATACAAGGCTTGGTGAAAATGCCAGCGAATATGTACAATTGATGTAATGGCGCGTGTAATATACATAATTTACAGTGTTAGCACGAAGTGCACATATACAAGAACCTACACACGTACGGACACACACACACACACAGAAATATTAAACACGTCTGGAATATATGCACTGATGAGACCTGGCTACAAGAACCAGGCCAGATGGAAACCTAGCTGCACACGTCCATCTACTACCGACAGGAAGCGGCGCGACTACTGCCGCAGAAATTCCTCCTCCCCAAGGAAGAACAATTCCTCCGACAGAAACGATAGAAGTTCGGAGTATAAACGTTCTAGAATCGGAAAGAGGGCACGACGACGATTACCTGCTGCAACAGCCTCGCACCTGTTACGCCATAAACAAAAAGCTCCCGCGGCAATAGAAGGCGTGCAAAGCGACTACGCGAGCAACGACCTGATATGACAAAGCGGTTAACACCAAGGCCACGGAAACCAGTGTTAACGGCTTTCCAAAATACTTTTGCAATGACACATTGCTGCAGCACGTGCTCGTTAGACTCCTGTAGCGGACAGTTAGGACAAGCGGAAGATGGGATCATGCCCCACCTCTCTAGCCTGTCCCGTGTTGGGAGTACTCGCCATCCCAGGCGCCGCATAAAGTCGCGGAGATGGCCAGGCAGAAAGGATGCCGTTATCGCGTGCCAAGAAACGCGTCTCGATCGTGCTAGACGGGCTGGAGGAACCAGAGGGAGCAGCAGGGCCGCCGTTGTGTCTACAATACGGTTTTCTAGAATGTCTAGATCAGGACAAACCTGCTGTGCGTGGCGATAGAAAGCTACAGCCGTGGCGTAAAATGCAGGTACGTCAAGAGCATGTGGCGCGGAATTAAATCGTGCTTCCGGTAGCAAATAGCGTACCTTAGTGCCTAAGAAATAGCAGGCGAGATCGCGCGCGGGACATTGGTCACCGTGTAACAGGCGAAGCAAGAATCGCAGGGCAAGCAGCCGGCAGCGAACAGACACGGATGGGAATGCGAATCCACCACAGTTGCGTGGTTGCCCAAGCGCTGCTCGGCAAACCAGCTCCGTTCCACCTGACCAGAAAAATGAGCCAAGCAGGGATTGCAAAGACTTAGTTATTCGTAATGGGGGCTGTGCGACATGAGATATGTACCAAGCACGGCCGCAAAACACAGTCTGTGCTAAGTACCTTCTTTCCAACAGCGGTAAATCATACTCTTGGGCTTCCCGCACGTGGCGTTTTAGATCTTCGAGTACTGAAACCCACACTGAGGCTGATACACCGTAGTGGGTATAATCAAGCCCTAGAATGCGAATTGAGTCGCTTTTTTGAAGACCAAAAAAGTCACTTAGGCAGGCGTCTGGGGAACCAATAAATAAATATCGACATTTTGCAAAATTCAACGCAGCACCTGAAATAGTCCCATACTCAGCAAAAAGCCGCAGACTATATACGGGATAAGCTGTCCTCATTCTTCAAATACAACGTGATGTCATCGGCGAACGCTGTCATACCTTCACGGTACCACTACCTGGTAGTGGAAGGCCTCGAACGTATGGATCGGCAAGTAACGAGCACAGGAATGGTTCGAGGCTGAGTACAAAAAGTACAGGGGATAGAGGACAACCTTGGCGAACACCGCGGGTAACAGGAAATGGAGCACTCTCAAAACCATCAAGAAACAACGTGCTGTGTATATTTCTGTATGCATTTCTGAGAAGCTCAATGAAGTTTTGTGAGAAGCCAAACGCTACCATTACGCTAAATATGAAGTCCTCATTCTTCAAATACAACGTGATGTCATCGGCGAACGCTGTCATACCTTCACGGTACCACTACCTGGTAGTGGAAGGCCTCGAACGTATGGATCGGCAAGTAACGAGCACAGGAATGGTTCGAGGCTGAGTACAAAAAGTACAGGGGATAGAGGACAACCTTGGCGAACACCGCGGGTAACAGGAAATGGAGCACTCTCAAAACCATCAAGAAACAACGTGCTGTGTATATTTCTGTATGCATTTCTGAGAAGCTCAATGAAGTTTTGTGAGAAGCCAAACGCTACCATTACGCTAAATATGAAGCTATGTTCGAGGCGATCGAATGCCTTTTCTTGATCGAGTGAAATCAATAGACCATGTGCTGATCTCGCCAACGTGTATGCAATTATATCACGCGTAACAAAGGAAAGACTATGTATTTCTCTTCCAGGTATCGAGCACGCCTGATGATGTCCTATTAAGGAAGGCATCAGACTTCTCAACCGCCGAGTGATAACTGCTGCAAAAGTTTTATAATCAACGTTGAGAAGCGTAATTGGTCTCCATTCCTCTGGGCGGACTGACAATGGGTCATGTTTAGGTATCAAAACAATGGACAGACTGTGTTTAGAAAAAGTTTATTTCATCATAAGACGCCATGAACGCATCGAACCAGCGTCTATACCACAAGGACAATAACATACGCTAATGACAGCACAATATACATGAAACGTTTTGTCTGTCCATCGCTTTGTCTATCCGTGACCCGTTACGGGTACGCGGCCAAAGTTTAACCCCTTTCTCAGCGCCCAGCCATCTTGCACAAGTATTTTTGTTCATACTTGTGAACATTGTCGATCAAAAAGCAAATGTTACGCATGTCTGAGGCGCAACATCAATACATAAGTAGTAGCTGGTATGTTCCTTTAAAAGAAAATACATAGATACGTAATTCTGAAGACCCCAGCGTTTCTTAGGCTGCGCTCAAAAAGCGACGCTATACACGACCGGCCCTGGGTTCTGCGCAAGGTGAATGTTTCTAGACAGCACTGCCAGATGGCGTCCATGTCTCACGCAGCGCCTCCTCAATTTTATCAAGGCCAGCCAGATGCGGCCGATTCAACATAGAGAAAGCGCTGTCTGAGGCAAGGCAAAACATTGTAGTACGGCCAGCAGAAGACTATCGTCTTTCGACGACATTTGCAGCGAAGCACGCAGATACGCGGCCAATTTTTACGCCGGAGCTTGCATGGTGCGTTGCTGAGTGGTCTAACGTAGCGTGCTGCGCAACGAGGGGTCACTGGTTCGAATTCCCTGTGGGGTGCCTTGAAATTTTTTCTCCTGATTTATTTTTTCTCTTTGTGCCTTATATATACAGGGTGTTTTTTTTTTTAAGCAATAGATTTTTTCCTTAAAAAACTATAATAGTTAGGCACTTGTCGCCTTCGCAGCCAATTTCCAGGCCGAGGCGGAAAGATTTTACCACGAATTATCACTCAGAAATTGCTAATTAACAAAAATAATTTCATTAATTTTTTTAATTATCAATTTTAGGGCAATAATTATATGGGGAAGTTGTTCTACGTCACAGTTTATGGCGAGCCCAATTTTTAAAAATAAATAGCACAACAAAATGAGTATGTGCCACAGAAGTCTGCGCGGCCTTATCAGAAAACTGTCATCACCATAAACGCGTACGGGCCGTAGAAAGGGGGTAAATCCCACTACACACAATTTCCACTAAACAGAAAGAAGGCAACAGTTAGCCCAACAAATGGCATGCGCGCTACCACAGAGACCCCACTGTCACGTGATACTTCGTGGTTAAAGAAGGTGGCGGCTATACTACCACCTCAAAGCTTAACAAAGAGCGTTTAATAAAGAGCCGTGATACAACATATCTGAAAGACTCGCAAAACATAGAAATCCGTTAGCCTGACAAATGAAACGTCACCAGCTCCGCTGCTACATCGTGTTCCTCGAAGCGGAGCTGGTTGAATTTTTTAAAGACGATAGTCTTTCATGAGATACTTCAACGCCAAAATTTTGGTCTTTCTGTCTGTCTGTCGGTAATCCGATTCAAGCTACTCGGCCAAAGTGTAACCACTTTCTGAACGCCCAGCCATCTTGAACTGGTGTTGCCGTTTATAATTGTGAACATATTCGATCAAAAAGCAAATACTACGCATACCTGAGGCGCAACATTAATATGTAAATATCAGGTCGTGTGTTCTTTTATTAGAAAATACACAGATACATGATTCTAAAGACCCTAGTGTCTTTTAGGTTGTGCTGAAAATGCGAAGCTGTGCATAAACTGCGACGCTTTGCACGAAAAAACGCTTTGCCGACGATGAAGTGCTGCCTCTGGCAGTGGCCCTTGGTTCAGCACAAGGTCATGTTTTTCGATGGGTTCATATCTCGCGCAGCGCCGCCTCTATTTCATTAATGCCAGCCAGATGCGGCCAATTCAACGTAGTGTAGGCGCTGTCTGAGGCAAGGCAAAACATAGTAGTACGGCCTGCACAAGACTATCGTCTTTCGACGACATTTGCAGCGAAGTACGCAGATACGCGGCCAATTTTTTACAGCGGCGATCATCATTTGTGACAGAAATACGTACGGACGAACGGATGGGCGGACGGTTTGAGAAACACAAGGATGGCTCTCACTTCTTTCCGCACCGAAAAGTGTAGTGTATGTGATATGAAATAAACAACGCACATTTGAAGAAAAGAAATTATGCCAATTAAAGAAAAGGAATATGCGCGTACAGCAGTTACTTTATGCCTCTTTAGGTAATGCGCAATATTTTAAGTGCGAAACAAATATTATTACGCTCTCTTCGGAATAGCCTGGCGTCACTACGAAGGCTGTGCATATCATGGTCACTCCTGATGTTGCATTACAGGTGTGTAACTTCGCTGTATAGGATTTGTGAAAGCTGTTGATGCATACTCCATCTCACAACTACCTTGCACCACTACCAAAGCTACGAGGAGTACACAAGCAGTATCCTTCCGCAGCACATAATATAGTTCCGGGTGTAATTGTTTCATTATCAACAAGGTACAAGTGTTTGAACTGTGCTTCTTGAATGACTCGTTACAGGGATACGTGTTACGTTAGGCCCTTCACAAATGCACTTCGCAGTATCTAAAATATTACAGACGGGTAACCGTAATAGCATCCCTAACCGCAATGACGTACAGCAACATGGCAGCTTCCATATAGAGCCCAGTCCACCCACTTCCATTCGAATTCGTGCTTCTCACTGGTTCTCTGCCCGGAGAGCACGAAATAAGTGGTATATTCTGTCGTCGCTTAGTCTCATCTAACGCTGAGGGCAAAGCATCAGGTATATTTTTTCGCTATTATTTAGATCGCTTGTTTGTTTAAGATGCCTCTAGGACTACCAAGGCGGTGCCCAGCCGTAAAAGTGGTTTGATCTCAACTGAACAGATGGCACCACAACATTAGTACCGGTGGATGCGCTGACGATGCGAAACATCCTGAATGACTATAATGTTTTCTGTGCCAATAATTTGCTCTTCCACTCAACAACGGTACGTGATGGCCGCTGAAAGTGCATCGACTGAATCTGCGGAGCGTTGTAGGTCAAACATCCAGTATTTTCCGAAATAACTTAGTTTAGTAGCGCTAAATGCGTTGGGTGCTGTCAAAAATGAAGCCGTCCCATTGTTACTTGAAAAAGTGTTACAGAGCCGCTTTAAATCCCGCGCCTGTGGTCTGCAGAAGTGTTATTATGCAGTTATAGAAGGGATTCTTTCAAAACATCTTTAGTGACATATATATATATCCAATGGTGACTTGTGCTTGAAGACGCTAGCTAAAAGCATGTAAGCGAAAACTTCAGAAATTTTAGTTTTGTTATGTTCTATAGCCAGTTGGCTCAAAAGCATAACATATGATTAGGCGCAAGCAGATGCTTTCCTTGAGCAAGCATTAAGGTCTTGATAGGTAACCTACGAGAGCATTGTACTCGAACATTTGGCTCCATTGGCAGTGGCGTCTCCGAGGATGTGGAACTGTTGCGTGTCTGCATGTTCTGCTCTTTTGAAATTTTATTGATGTACATAATCTGTGTTATTAAGTTTCTCTGAACACAGTAGTTCGTAGTATGCGTGGTCGCCTAAAGCGGTTACATGTTTTTGAGGAAAAAAATTGGGGACCCTTCAGCTTCGCCTTTAGTGTTCAACGCGATAGCGATATCCTGTCCCTATTGCGTACTTGAACCCCTCAGTCTATATATACTTTTTATAGTATGATGTTACTCGAGAAGTTTGAAATTTGGATTACGACAATGTAATCCATGAAGTTGAAGGGGGCTTGTGCCGGTGAAGCTTTCGCATATGGCTGCATTCTGTGTGATGGGTAGCATACTTTGAGCAATTATGCGCGTTAAATGTTTTGGAACTTGCTATGAACCCACTACGTAGTCTTAAGGGAAAATTGAAGAACGCTTTGTACATTCCAAAGTGTGTTCGGCGAAAGCATGTGACCATTCCACCGACTTTGTCATGTCTTCGCCAGTGTAAGCGTCAACGCCGCCGCTTACACTGGCGGCGGCGTTGACGCTGGCGCTCATCGCGGCGTTGCGCAGGAGAGAAATCTGGGGAGGCGCAATCACGCAGTGATGGACCGGTGTTTCCTACTAGAACATGCCAATCGCTTCTAATGGGCAATGAGAGACAGAAGACTCCGATTGGACACAGATACCCGCAGTCCGCTTTTAGTTAACGCGCACGCTGCGAATTTTTATCGTTCGGCAACGCACAGGAGAAATCTCCCACCGGCACCACCTTGCAGGTCAAAATCCATTGCCATATATACGGAGTGGCCAGTGAACGGTTGTGCAGCGCGAGCAGTCGGTTTTTCAATCAAGAAACTCGCTAGCAGACGCTGCCTGCGTCGGCGTTGCGAGGCGAGAGAGGGGAAGCGTAGGAAAGGAGAGAGGGGGGAGGGGACGCGCATGCGCATTGGGGGGTGTAAGCGCCGCGGGAGGGATGCCTAGATGAGAGAGATGGGGGGAGGGGACGAGCATGCGCAGTGAGGGTGTGGACGCCGCGGCGAGGGATGCTTAGAGGAGAGAGAGGGGGGCAGCGTAGGAGAGGAGAGAGAGGGGCAGGGGACGCGCATGCGCAATGGGGGGAGTAAACACCGCGGGAGGGGTGCCTAGAGGAGAGAGAGGGGAGCGTAGGAGAGAGAGGGGGGAGGGGAGGCGCATGCGCAATGGGTGCGTAAACGCAGCGGCCGGGAGGGATCAACACCACCTGGAGGGATACCTAGAGGAGAGAGAGGGGGGAGCGTAGGAGAGGAGGTGCGTGGGGAGGGTTTGCGCATGCGCAGTAATGGTGGTCAGGAAGCACACCACAACCATCACCACCACCGCCGGACGGACGGACGGACGCCGGACGGACACCGGACGGATGGACACCGGACGGACGGACACCGGACGGACGTGAGCATGAGACATTAAAGGCTTTCGCCTTAATACGCGCAGTAATGCCTGTGCCTTTTGTAATGGGTGGCCGGCTTTAAACCACGAAGTCGTTATGATAATCAGATGTTCAATCAATCAATCAAAAATCTTTTATTTTCACCATTTCATACGTAAGGTGAAAAAGGGAGAACTGGAGAAAAAGCCGAAAGTTCTTCGGCTTGACAAAGCTCCGGTCCCCCAGGCAGACAGTGGTGAAGGTGGTCTCAGCACAAAAGTTCACGTTACAATGTATACAATGGTACACAGCGCTTCGACTGCATATGAATAACTAGAAATGAAAATTTCGTGATTAAGAAGGAATAAATACATAGCAACTGCAAAAAGATACAAACCGAAAAACGCTTTTTATGTAACATAAAGTAATAATAGAAGCATGCTCTCAAAAGTCTTTTTTTTTCTTCTTCCATTTTCTCATTCCATGTGGTTCATAACCTGCTACAAGAACAGGTCCAACATTTTAGTTTTGCTTAGTGTTAAGACGTCAACATTTTTTTTTTCGTTGAAGTGGTTTATTAGAAAAGGAAGTGTATGGCAAAGGCGCTGTTGTCCATATATGGTGCGGGAAAAGGGAATTTGCCATGGGACTTGACAGCGATATGAATATGCACTTTTACTTTCTTGTAGATCTGCAAGGGCTAGAAATGAGTCTAGCTTTCCCAGCATAGCGATCTTGTAACAATGTAGTGTTTTCAGTTTGCATATGTCACCAGTTTTAAGTTATTCGATATTTCCGGAAGAGTTCTGCCGTATGTTCAGAGAAAGGAACATTTGCGATGGCTCGAATTGCTTTCTTTTGAAGTGTTTCCAGCATCTGAATGTTTTGTGCGGTGGTGTTACCCCATATGAGTGAACAATAAGTGAGGTGTGAATGGAAAAGAGCATGATAAATGAGACGCTTAATTTTAAAAGGTAATGCATTTCGATAGCGATTTAATATACCGACAACTTTTCGCACCTTCGAACAGACACTGCCAACATGTTCATTCCAGGACATGTGCGCAGTTAATATAAATCCGAGTGTTTTCATAGAAGACGTAGTGGTAATCGTATATGGACCTAAAACAATGTTGTCTGGGAAAGTAATAGAACTACCTTGAGCACGGAAAATAACACATTTTGTTTTCGTTTCGTTGAGAGTCAAGCAGTTTGCCTTTGACCATTCTTGAATTTTGTAACAGACAGTGCTAGCCTCAGGCGTTATTTCTTTTAAGTCTTTTCCTGTAAAGAAAATGGAACAATCGTCTGCATATGCGACAAATTTACACATATCACTAATTTCTACAATATCATTGATGTAATAGAGAAAGAATATCGGGCCCAAGGATGCTGCCTTGAGGCACACCCGCTGTTAATGGTTTTATTTGTGACCTGTTCTCGTTGATTTCAACAAACTGATGTCGGTTTTCTAGGTAAGATTGGATAAGTTTAAGTGTTACTCCTCGGAAACCGCATCTCTCTACTTTCATCAGTAACAATTGGTGGTTGACTCTATCAAATGCTTTGCTGAAGTCTAAGTACAACCCTAGCGTTAGAAGCTTTTTCTCAATGTTCTGAAGTATAAAGTCCTTTTGTATACTTAATGCGGTTTCCGTGGACCGTTTTTTCCGGAAACCATGCTGACACTCGGTTAGCAAGTTATGCTTTTGCGAAAAGTTATCAATACGGATGTTGATAATCCTTTCGAGACCCTTCGAAAATATCGGAAGTATGGAAACTGGTCTGTAGTTGCCGATGTTGTTTTTATCACCTCCTTTGTGAATAACTATTACTCGCGCTACTTGCATATCGCGAGGGAAGACTCCAGTGGACAGGGACACGTTAAAAATGTGCGTTAAAGCAGGGGCGAGAAGGTCTATAGCATACTTAATTGGTCTGATTTCTAAATCATCCATGTCCCTGCTGTGGCTATTTTTCAGCGATAAAAATGTTGCAATCACTTCAGAAGTGTTTGTAGGCTTTAGAAATAGAGACTCCCTTAATGAGGTTACATGCAGTGTGGGTTGAATATCGTGATCTACGCAACCCACTTTCACAAAGAAATCATTGAACAGGTCCGCAAGTTCTGTGCCACCTACGGAAGTACCATTGATATTCAATGTATCTATTCGTGTATTGGCTGGCCTGCGATTAAGTGTGTCGTTTATCTTTTCCCATACTTTGTTGGTTCTGCGCATGCAATCATTGTTAAATACACGCGTGTAGTAGTCATTTTTTGCCTTTTCTTTTTCTTTGTTCACTTTATTTCTAAGTTGTTTATATTCATTGCCACTTTGATAAGTCCTTTGACTCGATGAAACGTTGGTAAAGTTTATTTTTTTTTGTTGATTTGTTTTATGAGTTCTTTCGAAATCCAAGGTTTGCGCGATGGTTTTTGATGCCGGTAGCTTTGAATCGGAAATGATTTAAAGTAAAGCTTTTTAAGCTTGTTCATAAACTTTTCATACGCCTCATTCGCATCTTCAATGGAAAATATATCAGTCCAGTCTGTTTCACACACAGCTTCTCGAAATTTATCAAGCGACTGAGCAGATATCTTGCGGTACGTTGCATTCCCTGTAAACGTACTTTTAGTCGTCGTATTTCGTTCCAGAAAAATGTATATGGGCATGTGATCACTGATGTCATGGCTTATGATTCCCGAGTTCGTGCAATCGATAGTCGAGTTTATTATGAAAGTGTCTAGCAACGATGACGTAGTAGCCGTTATACGTGTAGGAGATTTCATTACGCTGCAGAAGTCGTTGCACTCAAGGATTGATAAAAACTGTGCAGTAGCTGCAGAATTGGTCATCATGTCGATATTGAAGTCGCCACCAAGTGTAAGTAGGTAGCTATTTTCATTTGCAAATGACAGCATATTGTCTAAAAAGTCAAAGAAGGCAGTTTGGCTGGCCATTAGGGGGTCGATATAGAACCGCAAATACTGTCTTTTCTTTTTTAATGCATAGAACTTCATAATTTTCGGTAGCTACGCTATATTCTCGAAGAATTTCATAACCACCTAAAGAAGTTAAAATCGCAACGCCGCCACCTCTGCCTTCCCATGCGATTTACATTGAAATGCTCGTATCCGTCAAGTGCATAGTACTCCGAATCATCGTTGTACCAAGTTTCAGTGAACATCAAAACATCAAATTTTAGGTTACATGTTTCGATTAGCACAGTGACCTCATCCGTTTTGTTCAGTAGCGATCTGGCATTTATATGCAAAATTTTTAGGAGTTTTTCCTTGTTAGTAATTTTGTGCTCCGTAACGATGCCTTCTGGACTCACATAGCATGAAGGCGCCATCTCTTTTCTGGGCACGAATGTATTGAAGTTTCTGTGAGTTATGTGCTCGTTATTTTGTTCAAGTCGCTTTCACGCATTATCCGAACAACGGGTGAAGTCTCCGTGCGGCGTGCATGAACAGTACCATTTTTAGTCCACACAAATTTCCAGCTGTGCTCTCGTTTGCGTGCTATTGCCATTCCTAGCAGTTTTTTCACTTCTGGACAAAGGTGTTCATTTACAAACACAGGAGATTCAGTCGGCAAACCAAGGGCGTCATTTGTTATCCTTTTCTTCCGTGACTTCTGAAGCAGTTGATCACGCTTGTCTCGGCGTTGAAACTGAACAATTATGTTGGTTTGATTTGCCTGCTTTGTTCGAACTCTGTGACAGACATCAACGTCCTCGGGGGTTATAGTCTCACCAACTACCTTTCCAATTTTTTGAAGTACTTCAACAAGGTTTTCATTCGATTTTTCGGTTACTCCTTTAATTTCCAAATTTCGATTTCGCGAGTACTGTTCAGACTGCAAGAGGCCCGATTGGCAGTCTGCCAGTTTCTTTTCCAAGGCAGAAACCTTGTGCTGTAGCACATCGTTTTCTTTCTTGAGCTCACTATTATCTCTTAAGGTTGCCACCAATTTTTCATTGGTGTCATCTAGGGTCTTGCTGAAGAAATCCATGCTCTTCTTCTGTTCTGATGCACGCTTGTACCACGCAATATTACTGGAATATTACATGCTGTATTGTGAAGCCTCTATAAAGGACGGGTGCGTTTGTAAAGCACGAGTGTTATTTTCACTGCATTTCCCAGCAGAGGAAGTTATTTTCACTGTATTTCCGAAGCATACGCGTGGCTGTATGGTAGAACACCTGCTTGCCACGCAACCAGCCTGGGTTCGATCCTCACTCGGACCCGGAAATTAGTTAGTTATTTTATTTGCATCTTCATCGATTTTTCGGTCGCGGACAAGATGATGAATTTTGGCACACAACCAACGACGCTGCCACCGACGCCGGAATTTCTGCCAAACGAGCTCTTTAACGCTATCGCGTTAAAAAAGAACCCGGTGAAAGCGCCAATATGAACGCTGCTGTATAAAGAACCGCGTTCCCCACAAACGCCAGCGAACGCGCCCTGTACAAGTGGATGTCTGAACATCAAAGAAACGGTGAGGTGGCGTCCTCGAAGAGCTTTTTGCGTGGCAGGGAGCAAGTATCGACGAGGTAGACGAGCCGACGCCTAAAGCCCCAACCGCATGCACGCGATTTTCGAGCGACAGGATTTGCTGTCGCCGAGGCCCATCCGTCGCTGTCGCTCGTCGCGTCGCGCGTTTCTGAAAAACTAGAAAAGATCGCTTGTCGCCCGGAAGCGAGCGTGACGATTTCCGGTAACATGGCACCACCCCCGATCCTCGCTTCGGTTGCAATTTGCTCTCGATGCTTCTTACCGTGCGTACTTGAAAGACTGCAAGGTACAGACTACCTTCTTTACAGCCACATCTCACGCGCAGAGTGAGGCAGCGGCCGTATTTTGTCGCTTAATCTTGTTATCGACGGCTTGTTTTGATGCTTCGGTGGTAGCTTACTGCAATGACGGTAGCTTGCTGCAATGTCAAATCGTCATGTAAAGTGCGTCGTAGCCGTCGTAGCTTTACGCTTCTGGGCACCCTGTCGCGGTTAAACGAGAGATTGCGGAAAAAGAAAGTCGCGAAACGCTTTTATGGCTTCCTTATGCCACACAAGACAGTAATAAAATTGGCATGTTGTCATCGGTCTACTTTTAAACTTCTTTTCAGAATTTATCGGCATGCACGCGATAGTTTTCAATCTAGCAACAATGGCACTTTGTCGCCAACGTGTGGTTGCAGCCGTCGCGACGCGACAGCGCGACGGAGCTCATTTGTCGCTGTCGCTTGTCGCTGTCGCTCGAAAATCGCGTGCATGTGGTTAGGCCTTAAGAGACAACGAGCAGACGACGTGACGCGGATGAACACGTCTAGAGCGGCTTTCGCCTTTCCTATTGGCTAACAAGGCCTGCAGATTCCACAGTGCTGCAAGGTATTTCTGAGATGGAGTATAGGGTCAAGGCGATGCAGCGCTCTCCCGAAGTAGATTACTTGAACCATATCAGTAAACACACGAAGGTGCGCACGTAACCGATGTCTGCGGTATGATAATATAATATAGGGCACCACTTGACATTCTAGTACTAATCCTACGACGTAGCACTCCCTAAGCTTAATTCATAGGCGCGCGCAGAATCCTCCAAAGAAATGTTTCGCAATGAATTCAAAATGAAAAGGAAGCAGTGACGTGAATCTCACAACGACCCTCCTTTGGTCCCCTTGCTCTCCGGAGGCAAAGGTGTAAAGTTCTTGAATGAATCATCAAGTATCCTCGGTCGCCGTTATCATCAGGAACGTACCCGGCCACAGCCGTACGCTCCCGGCGACGTCGGCTGATCGAAACCGGACGTCGTTTCCCTCAAGTGTAGACGCACTTTCAGGCACTGAGGCGTGCTGCTGCAAGGGTTGCAAGAAATAGTAGTTCTTTTTCTGAATCAATTATCCCTCCCTGTCTTTCTCTAAAACAGAAAGAAAAAAACCGCCAGATCCCATGCACTGTGGGAATCGATGTAATGCGAAGCAGCCATCAAGGAGAAAATCATCCTGTACATAACATGCATGTCATGATTTACATGTTAGGACATGTCGCTTTGTTTTCGTCATACAGTCACGTCGCGCCATACCAATTTTGGTGTGGATCAAGCTAGGAAACTGGACACAAGAGCACCATGAGCGTGGCATGTAAATGGCATTGTAGATGACACGCATGCCAAGATTTTCATGTTACCACCTGCGACTTATGTTTGTTGCACAGTCACGTCCCGCAATACCAATTTTGGTGCATATCAAGCTAGCGAAACGGCCGCAAGCGCGCCATGACCATGGCATGCAAGTCATGTTGCTCATGACATGTCATGATTTCCATATTACCACTTGTCATTTATGTTCGTCATACAGTCACGTCCCGCAATACCAGTTTTGGTGCATATCAATGGACATCGTCGGCCCACTGCCACCCTGCCACGGAAAGGCTTACCTGCTGACCTGTGTCGACAGGTTCACCCACTGGGCGGAGGCCATCCCTATCGCGGACCTCACTGCCGAGACGGTTGCGAGTGCTTTCCTGTATACCACCGGGTAGCCCGTTTCGGGGTGCCCTCCACGATAACAACAGACCGCGGCCGACAATTCGAATCAGCCCTTTTCACTGCCATCAGTCAGCTCATGGGCACCTCACGCATACGCACGACGGCGTACCACCCCATGAGCAACGGCATGGTGGAGCGCTTTCACCGCCAGCTGAAGGCAGCGCTCACGGCAACCGAGGAACATAACTGGGTGGAGGCCCTCCCACTCGTTCTTTTGGGTATAAGGTCCACCTTGAAAGAGGACATTGGCTGCAGCGCCGCTGAGCTGGTCTACGGCACGACACTCAGACTGCCGGGAGAGCTCTTTGCGCGCGGCTCAGAGGAGGCATCCATAGCTTGCAGCGACTATGCACTTCGCATACGCAACGTCATGAGCAAACTGCGCGCGGTACCTCCACGGCCCCCAGGGTCGCGCATGTGGTGCACGTCGACGCACAGCTCACATCGTGCCCATATGTGTTTGTACGACACGACGCGGTTCGGCGACCTCTTCAGCCACCCTATGATGGGCCGTTTCAAGTCCTCCGCCGTGGCAACAAACAATTCACAATCAAGAGAAGCGGCCGTGAGGAGGTTGTGTCGTTGGACCGCATCAAGCCAGCACACATGGACCATGACGACGCCCTGTTGCCTCCACTAAGGGAATCATCGCCAGGACCCCCAGCTTCAATGCAAGCCCAAGTCCACGAGGTGCCCTCCCCGGCTGACGCACAGCGGGCGGCTATCAAGAGCACCCACTCGCCTGAACCTTTAACTCCGTTCGGCCACTCACTAAGGGCGGAGGTTGTGGCGGCAGCCAAGCCAAGCCAAGCCGCCAGGCAGCGCCACCCTCCGCTGTTCTCCGGAACCTCCAGAGAACCCGAATAAAACCAGCTGATGTTTGGGATCCACACCGCGCGGTTGTGTCTGCTTCTCCCGCGCGTACACGCGTCCCAACAACCCCTACACTTTCCTTCGCTTCATTGTTTGTTGGTTTTATTATATTGTCTAACAAGGAAATGAACCCTTCGCCACAGAGTGACCGAGTGGTTAACAATAAAATGAGGTTGAATTGTTTGAGTTTAGAAAAAAAAAACTGTATTTGAACTGGAGTGCTAAGCTGATTACATGGGGACAGGCCCGTAGCCAGGATTTTTTTTTTTGGGGGGGGGGGGCACTTGTTGAAAGCCTTGAAAAACACCCATTTTTATTATTTTTCCTCGGTAAAACACCCCTTCCATCCGAATTCCCCCCCCCCCCCCCCCTAGCCCCCCCCCCCCCCCCCTAGCCCCCCCCTTCCTCCTGGCTACGAGCCTGCATGGGGAACACGAAAGGTAGCCTTTTCTGACCGACGCCCTTCATGGCTCTCGTCTGTCTGCTTCTCTCGTACGTAGGCGCGTTCCTTCGCGTCCCCGGCTGTAAAGCTCCTTTTATTTCTGTAAGGGGAGGCGGTACACCGTGTGTATAGAAAGGAATGCCAAGGGGCCCGCAGGAGGACCTCTTCTTGGGCGAGATGAAGCGCAAGAAAAGGGCTGCCACAGATGTATAAGCGCCTGTGATGTATGTACCCTTGTATTCCCCCCCCCCCCCCCCCCCCCCCACACACACACACGCACACGCGCACGCACACGCGTGTCTTGCGAACAAGGATTCACCGTGCGGAGAACTCCGTGCGGCGGTGTGTGTTCGATTTTAGGGGCGAAGCACCTTAGGGCCGAGGCTTGTCCGTCCGATCTCCGTCACGGTATGGTACAGCACCGTGTAAAAGGTTAACAAAAGGTTAACAACAACAAAATAAAAGGCTGTTAACCAGAACAAAACAAAAGGCCACAACACCATAAAAGCACCGACTTTTAAGCACCCATCAATCAAAGCATATGAATAAAAATGTTTAACAATAGACTAATATCAATCATAATTGCGACGGAACAATATAAAACACCTACAAGCACAAACACTTCATACTAGTCGGCGACTTCAACGTACACATTACGGACCTTGGGACCTAGCTTTGTCATCGACTGTCACTGTCCGCTGTCAAGGTATACTCGCGATTCCAACTGAGCACTCGCCACCTAGCGGCCGCGCCTGGAAACGGCACTAACAGGGTCAACCTTGAAAGGCGATATGTTATCACGTTGCGCGCGTTGAGAAGCGGCCGCATAGTTCCTTTATTTTTGCCATGCGCGCGCGCGAGCACGGAAAAAGAAGAAAGCGATGTCCAAAGACCATTGTTGTGTGCCGCAGTGTGTGGCATCGCGGTGGAAAGGTGGCAACGTATCGTTCTATCACCTCCCGAAGGATGCAGACGACGCGCGATGGAGAACGGCATAGATCAGAAACTTCCCCATTGGAAAGAAGCTGACGGACACTATGGTGGTTTGTTCTAATCACTTCGCTCGCGACGACTTCATTCTCCCCGGTGAGAACCCATTATTTATATGTGTATTCTGTCAATATTCGGGCTTCGGCGTATAGACGATTTCCCGCAGCTGGTTTGTTTAATCAAAACTAGATGACGCCACCACTGCACCATGGCCGTCTCCTACTGCGACCGTCTCAATGCATTGGCCTTTGGCAGCGCTGCTCAATATGTCTCCATCCGCGTCGCGTCGTCTGCTCGGTGTCCCCATCGCGTCTGCGCGCACGCGAGTAAAAGCGAGCAGACGGCAGCGCCGGAAAAGTCAACATGGCGACACCTGTGGATGCAGTTCTCTTCCGCCTCGAATTTATCACGTCGTCGCCTTGCGTTGTGTGGCCCGTAAGTGTGTAACCTACGCATTTATTTGCTTTACATTTACGTCCTGAAGCGTTGAGAGCAATGTATTCGTCGGCATTTTGCGGCGTTTTCAAGATTCATTCTCAAATTCTCGGAGACAAGGCTTAGCACGCATGGCTAAATAAGCACAGCTAATCTCGATAATAAAGACAGAACATACCTGGTGCTTTGTCCCCAGCGTGAGATGACACTGAGCGATAGCTGATTTCACCATTTATTTATTGCTGTGAAGACAGTGGACGAGAAGCAAGCGCGAGTTCCGATCGAAGCGGGCGGTCGTGTCTGCATGGGTGCTGCCATGTTGGCTTCTAATCCCAGCTGCTGGCGCTTACGGCCACGGCCGCTTTGCTGGCCCTATGCTTTGGCTGATGCAACTGGCTGGGGGAAGGCCAGTTACGGTCACGTGATCAAACATGGCAGCGCCCGTGCGCCACTGCGGAAAATCGTCTATAGTTTCGTTTACATGAGCAAGCGCTTCAGGAAATTTGTTGCGTTATGTGTGTTTGTGTGTGTATTTTTGGCGTATGCTGCTTTTCTGTGCAAAGCGTAGTGCTACCCATTGTCAAGCTGCTACCCATACCCAAGCTGCTGTAATCCTTCCCCTCGAAAATTTTTGATTACGCATGTGTGATATATACGCGCACAAACGCACGCGTGAATATACATAAAGGTTGGGTGTACCTCACCGAAAAAATTTCTCGCTACGCCCCTGTCACTGACGTACGTTTCTTCCGCGTGAACTGTAGCAGTGAAACCTGAAATATATTTATACGTGCGGTGTTTATGCCTGCGTTTGCTCTGCGGTATCTACGGACGGTGCTGTGTTCTCATTAAACGCGGCGCGCTGACAGTTTAGGTTCGTCAGCTCGCAAGAAGTTTAAGAGGAACTGCAAAAAGCGATTGTTCCAGCTTTTGGAGCGCTCGCAGGCGCATGGCTTGGTTTCTTTCCGACACAGTGCAGCGCAACTTATGTTGGAACAGGCTGGTTTCCAAGTGATGCATTTATAACCATTCGACTGAATAAACGATCGCTAATTTCCGGAAACCTAACGCGGTTAATTAAAAATTAATTTACTTTGACAAGTTATGAGTTCTTAAATTTATTAATACTTTCACCAAGGTAGTACGGCTGACATTTTTTGGGGGCGGGGTGGGGTTCAACCGCCCTGTACTTAAGTTGGTGTGTGCGTAGCGTGCGTGAATATATATGCTCGTGCGTGCGTATATATATCTGCTTGGAATATCAAATACTGCCAAGACGTACAAGCGAGTGTTCGGAAGCACACGACATAATTTATAGAAACATACATAATAACATGGATCGGCGAACGAAAAGAAAGGAGCACTCCTATTTCAAGCGAAACTACCATTTGCCTTATCTCAAGATACACTGACCGCATAGCTCCGTTCTGTAATCAAGTGAATGGCATGCATGCGTATTCAGATTTTGACGGGACAACGGAACTTATTTGAATACATACAATCGGCAACACGAGTCGCAGGCAGAGTTACCTCGAAAACTGTGAAGGCCTTAGCTGTAGCAGTGCAGCAAAGCACCGTACAAGTGCTTGCACCTTTCAGAGAGGCCCGCTACACATGAGCAGTTGCCTTCTTCAACCTCGGGCTCGCTGGACAGGTTCTTCAACTTCAAGTAAATTTGATTCGGTTCGCCGAAGAGGCTCGATGTTTGCTCGCACAGCGCCACTATTTCCACTGTTTCGCCACTGAAATCCTTTACGCCGATGAGAATGAGGTGGTCGGCGGCCAGCACCCTTTCGCCTTCGACGAAGCAACGCGATCCGACGCCACAATCAAGAAACTTCAGCACAGCGCCAAGCGAAAGTGCCACGTTGACCCTGTAATGCGACAGATAGCCGTCTGCTCATTTTCTGGTGTTGTACGTATGTCACCAGGTCAATGACATTGTCTATGGAGCTACGAAGGCGACGAAAGCCGGCCATGGCGTCTGGATATACTCTATAGCGTTCTAGGAACCACTCGAGTCTGGCGAGGATCATTCGCTCCATCAGTTTCCCTACGCAACTAGCCAGCGCTATTGGGCGATATGACGTCAGCTCTAGAGGTGATTTTCCAGGCTTGAGAATTATTTTTGGATGTCAAAGGAGCATATGACAATGTTTCTCACGAAGCCATACTCGACGCCCTCGAGTCGGTTGGTTTGGGTGGGCGAGTGTACCGATGGATCCGTTGCTACCTAAATATGAGAACATTGTTCATGCTAACTGATGATGGGCCGACTTCTGAGCATTACACACACCGTGGCGTTCCTCAAGGTGGTGTATTGAGCCCCACACTTTTCAACCTTGCTCTCATCGGTCTCGTGGAACGCATACCAGATTCCGTGCAGATATCTATCTATGCTGATGATATTTGTGTTTGGACGTCAGGAGTAACACGTCCTCAGGTACGTGCGAGGCTCCCAGAAAGCAGCGAATTCTATATCGGCGTACCTCAGAGAACAAAACCTCGAGATCTCTCCTGAGAAATCAGCGCTGGTTGCGTTCACGCGGAAGGCAATGACGTCATACCCCATCACCATCAATGGACAAAATGTCTGCTACGCAAGGACACACAGGTTCTTGGGGATCACCATCGATCGAAATCTCTGCTGGAGTCCCCATGTCGCCACTCTAAAGAAGCGCCTAACAGCCACAGCACAACTTTTCAAGTTCCTTGGTGGAAAAACATGGGGCACGTCAGTGCACGCGATGTTGCAGTTATACAGGACGCTGTTTCTGGGGTACCTGCGGTGCAGCTTGCCAGTTTTGACGAACGCCTGCAAAACCAGTGTACGCACAATCGAAAACGCCCAGGGCCAGGCACTCAGAGTTTGTCTTGGATTGCCACGCTGCACATCAACAGCGGAGACCATCGCAATCGCCAAAGATCATCCGGCCACAGTGCACATTACTCTGGAGGCGCTTAGAGCGCATATTAGGCACCTTGCTCGTGCCCCTGCCCACCACCTCGCTTCACTTCCAGAAGACCGACCGAGTGCCTCCTTTTGTAAGAGAATACTGGCTTATCGTGACTTCCTTCCAACAGACCACACGCCTCCGGAACGCATCCTGACACCCCCCTTGGTGTTTGGGCCGACCAAAACTGCGCTTGACAGTGCCAGGGATCCGCAAGAAGGCGGAGCTCTCGTCGCCAGCTCTGAAGCAGTTGACTCTGCTCATGCTGCACGAAGTATACAAAGACCATATTAAACTTTACACGGACGGCTTGACAACTGTTGGAGGATCTGCAGGAGCTGTGATCTTCCCAGCAAAGGCCGAAAGCATCCAGTTTCGAACGTCACACAAGACGACATCGACAGCCGCGGAGCTCGCGGCACTCCGCAGCGCACTCCGCAGGATCGACAGAGAAGTTCAACTAAAGTGCACTATTTTTACCGATTCGAAACCAGCTTTGCAGTGCCTTCGAACTGCTCTACGTCGTGGGCCTCAAGACCAATTGGTGCTGGAAATACGACAGCTATACCATCAGCTAATAGACAAGGGGCACGACGTAACTCTTCAGTGGTTACCAGGTCACTGCGGCATCACTGGTAATGAGCATGCCGACGACGCAGCTAAGAATGCTCATGAAAACGGCGAGATGGAACCTATTCCACTATCAAGAAGCGACGCAGCAGCAAAGATTAATATGCTCGCGCATGATGTCGCAAGGTCTATGTGGAACACGCCCGGTTTTCTCCACACCCGTCTTCACAGCCTGGATCCATGTCTACGACTTGAAATTCCATTTGGCCTACCCCGATCTGAGACGACCGTTCTCTGCCGCATGTGGCTTGGGGTGTCGTTTACGAACGCCTTTGCTTGCCGCATCGGATGGGCAGACAGTGCTGCATGTGAACATTGCGGCACTGATGAAACCATTGCACACGTTTTATGTCAGTGCCCTCAGTACAGCTCTCAGAGACAGTCCCTCGCAGCAGTGTTTGCGCGACTCGACGACGAACCTCTTTCTGAGAAGTCGATATTGAAATGCCGGGGAGATCGAGCTTCACGCCTGAAAGCGACGAAGGCGCTGTTGAAGTTCCTGCGAGCTACCCGCCTCGTTGAACGCTTGTGACACTCCTGTGTTTGTGTCTGTGTTTCTGCTTCCCTCCCTCTCTCATTCCTCTCTTCCTTACTTTTCTGTCTCCCCTTACCCCTTCCCCAGTGCAGGGTAGCCAACCAGATACTTGATTTCCGGTTAACCTCCCTGTCTTTCCGCATCCCATCTCTCTCTCTCTCTCTCTCTCTTTGACCCTGTAAAGCGTAGCCATCTTTGTTTTTTTCGACCAGTGTTGCCAGCACACGGAGCGTTTTATGGAGTTGCGAATAGAAAACCGTTGCTATAGCCGAAACGTATGTGTGTATGTGATTAAAAAAAGGTTTACAATAAACGAACATCAATCATAATTGTGACGGGACAATATACAACACCTGCAAGCACGAACCCTTTATACTAGTCGGTGACTTCAACGTAGACATTATAGACCTTAGGACCTAGCTTTGTCGTTGACTTTTTGTCAATTTATGTCACTCAATTTACATTATATGGGGCAACGCTCGGGTAACGTACGGTTACTCACCCATACACAGCTTCGCTCGCTCGTCATGATTCACTTCGTGGAGATGCGTGGATGTTTTTTTTGTTTTGTTTTTGCAGATGTAGCGTTCTTGCTCTGGCGACGCAGCCCGAGCACTGCTGACACCTTGATCCATTCCCCTTAGAGGTAATTCTTCAGGGGCAAGTTACTGAAGCATCTTGAAAGCAAAGGCGCAAGTTTAGACAATACAAAAGTCAGACAAGAGGAGTGTCCATACCAACTGATTTATTTGTCTTCATATCTAAGCATATATGTATACGTACAATTCCACATGACATATGTGACGTGCGCAGAACAGCAGCGCACGGGGAAAAAAAAATCTCTTGCTCCTATTTTTTTGCCCCGTGGCTTTTGTTCTGCGCATGTCACACATGTTATGTGGAATATATTGGCTCAGATGTGAAGGTCAATAAATGAGTTGCTGGTGGCACTCGTCTTGTTGTCTCACTTTCGTGGTGTCTAAATGAGCGCCTTTTTCTTTCAAGAGCCATTCCTTTTCTTTCGTTTCTGCAGGGAGAAAGAGAAAACATACTTATGGAACACTTTAGTTTACTGGCGGACGACATGTGTACGCGGTTTGCGGGCACTTTATTTTCTTGTGTAGCTCTGCATTGCACGCATTACTGGAAATAGAATCAGTTGGGCGTACATGAGCGTCGCCTCGCGTACACAGTAAAAAGTTTGACACCCTTAAGGGTGTATTTATTTTGTCCCATGGGCAACACCCTTCTAGGGTGTTTAGAAACACCCTAAACATAGGGTGTTTAGAAACACCCCCTAAAAACGTAGGGTGTAAGGAAAGATTACACCCTAATTTAACAGGTGTTTATGAACACCCCTAAACCATGGGTGTTTCAATAAGCTACACCCATTCGAGTGGGGTGTAATAGACAAGAACACCCTTGAATGAGTGGCAGTAAAAGGAGGAAACACATATGATGCTTCTTCCCAGCCAGCCCCCCTTGGGGCACTGCAGACATCAGCGTGTATCCAATCCCTTCAGGTGCACTCTAGAAAGAATTCTCCTGTTAAGGAGAGGGTTCAGAAATCTGCAATCCCTTGAAAAAAAAAATGGATTGATAAAAAGTTCCAAAAACTGCAGCAGTGCCCACACCAGTGTGGCTGTCGTCGAGTTTCTTGGCGCTGCCACCCAACAGCTGTAGCTGATACACGAGCAGCGATTCTTCGTAACAACTCATGCAACATTATAAGGATTCAGAATGTCGTTTTGCTCAGCAGGCCTCCATATTATCTCTTTTTTGGGAAAGTACATGAGTGTAGTAGAAGAATGTGCGCGTTGCTGAAATGATGAAACTTTTTCCACCTACTCAAAAGAAATGGATTGTGGGTCCAATAAAACAGGTGAGCAATGTGACTATGGCTTATACGTTACAGCTCATACTGAATGCGATAATATGCAGGAAATGCATGTAATAGGGCCGGTATGATCACGACCGCACTGCAGAAACATGACCTGCAGCACAGCAGTAGAATGATATTTTACATAGGCGTGCTCAGACAAATTTGAAGGATTATCCCTTTCCAAGCAAAGACAACAGAATCATTGGCAATTGAATGAAATATGAGTATTTATTTGTTTTAAAAGAAATCGTTACAAAACTAAAACTTATCATAAAACTCAAAAATAAATTCCAAAACAATATTCGATACACTGATTTTACTGACAAGTACCGGTAGTTTTTTTAAGCTAAAATTTCAACAGCAAATGATCTCTTATTATAAGTGCTGCAAAAAAAGTCACACAGCACCGAGTCAAAAACCACAAAGTAGCATAACTACACAAGAGAGTGAGGTACTATTTCTAGCATGTGCGCGCTTTATATATAAACTCTGCGAAAATGCATGGCTAGAAACTTGCTGAAGGCTTATTTACAGCCCACTATATGTAACAGTGTATAAACTTTGACATTACACAATCACAACATTTGACAAGGTTATGTAATTGGGGTTAGATTAACGTAGTGTGATTGTTCATACACTTGCACATTACAAAACCACAGCTCTTCACTGCTGGTTGCACAATCCATCTTCAGCTGCTCAGATGACTGGTTCCTTCGACAGAAGTGGGACGAGGCTGTTCTTTCTGTACAGCAAATTCGTTCCCGGAAACCTAAAATAAATACATAAGGAGCAATGACCAAAAATTTTACAAAGAGTGTAACATACAGTATGCTCCCGACATGACCAATTGCTTTCTTATTTATGTGAAGGTATAAATGCAGTGCACAGCCAGCATATTCAGTGGCATGGGACTCCACACATTTACAAATGCAAAAAAAAAAAAAAGGTATGCTGTGGAATAAATGCAAGAAGCGTGCTGTGGCAGAACTTTTTATACCTTTGATGCCGAAGATCTGAACTTTACCCTTTTTTGCCTGCTCGCGCACCAATACAAAGGTATACAGCTCCTAGGCGATGATGCCCCATTATCTTTATGCAGTTCTATGCATAAGTATGCATCCACATAGGCAAATGTGAATTTCTGCAGGTATACCATGATACTCATACGATGTGTTTCTTAAAGGGAATGCAATGCTATGCGCATTATATAAATATTTTATTTATTACACAAAAGTACCATACCACTTCGCATACACGACGGTATCACATTCATCATGTATCCAGTGCAGGTAACATGTAAAATTAGGTTATATGTAGGTATGTTTATGAAGCGTAAGAGCGCACTGAAGACGAACACACAATGAAGGCCCACACACGCACACACATAGCGCTGCTTTCAACAGTTTATTTTAGTGATTTCGACACTACTTATAGGGCAAACCATGAGCACATCTGCGTGAACACCATTGCAATGTTAGAAACGTGGCAGGTGGGTTCTAAGCAATACATTGAATGAAGTGCGGTTGTCTGCCTTTGTTCGACACGTGCAGAGTTCTGTCAAGAAATAGAAATTAGCTTACACGCGAGATAATCGAAGCAGGAGAGATTGAAAAGTTGGGTAACAGGTGTGTTAGTATGCCTTCTATCGCGCTGACAAAAAAAGCATTTGATTTCCTTGGTGCCCGTTATGATGCTTAGTAATGTTGCTGTTACTTCTGCTGAGCAGATGTGCTCATGGTTTGCCCTATAAGTAGTCTCGAGATCACAAAAATAAACTGTTGAAAGTAACGCTGTGTGTGCGTGTGTGTGCCTTCATTGTGTGTTCGTCTTCAGTGCGCTCATACCCTTCATAAACATGGAATACCAACATGCCCACATTACCACCTAGGTGTAGTTATGTGTTTGCTTGCGAATAAAACTGAAGTAGTGTTCTTCAGGCGGCTCACATTGAAACGATTATATAATGTAAGAAATTGCTTTCGCTAAATGACTATTGCATACTGCTAAATTATGGTCCCTCATTTCAATGATCCTGGTCAGCTAAAACAGCAGAACTCTTTACTAATGCCGCATAGGCTGTTTAATGGCTGTGGAGGGAAGAAGAGGCAGATATTCCGAGACTTACAAAGCACCGATCATGAACCACAGGCCATCACAATAAAGTATGTAAACTGGAGAAGCGGCGAAAGGTGGGCTATTTGGTACATAACTTAAAACTTGACAAAACAGCGCAATGGCAGGACGAAGGAAGGTGACACGAGGACGGGCGCTGTAAGCTGTAAGCAGAAGTATGTAAGCTTCTCCGACAATCGCCGATAACCAGAATCCTGAAAGCTATTGACCGGAATTAAGCAATACACAATAATCATTCGGTGAAACAGATTGCTTAAGTTATTTAATTGTTTCATTGCCAAGATCCCGAAAAAACCATTCTATATTTGTTGTGTTCTCAGATAAATACGCTGCGTAATCTTACATTTTAGTAGCAACACATGCATGCATATCGTGCAGTGTGTATAACATTATCGCGAGTTTTGTGCAACAAAGAAAATATTGATATGCTTGACACAGCACAAATCCCTTTAACATCTGTAACGTATCACTAGAGAACTTACAATATCGGAAAAACTATTAGGTTTGGCTTTTATCAGAAAATGTCGTTGCAGGTGGTGGTACAAACTGCGTTTTATAATATTTCTACACGTAAAAGTACTTAGCACAGTTAAAACACCGAAATGGGGTGAAGTGAATAACACTTAATAACGAGAACAATGTAACGAAAGCTACGCATGGTGGAAAAAAACAGAATAAAATAAATTTTGTTCGAAAGCCAGCACTGATACTCATACTAGCGCTTGCAAAGTTAAGGTACGGCTATTTGGTCACACACACACACACACACAATGAAAGATCCGTTCATACACAAGTCAAGTTCAACGAACGGCTCCACATGCACGGGTGCCGGCAGTATCGCACAGCTACGTTGCGGATGAATGAAAACATCGCTATGAATTTAACGAAACGGAATGTATTAGCACGTAGGCGAGCTTCGCGAGGCGCACCTAACGCGACGCAATATACTGTGTTATCACCCACATGCATCAACCTGAGTATCACGGTAGTTTTAGCGCACAAAACGAACAGGGACGGAAAAGAAGGACGCGGACACCACGCCCCTGTTTTCCGTCCTTGGCCCTTTTGTGCACTAAAAAAAAAGTGCGCATGAATTAACAACATGCCCAAGCACACGCGCCTTCGACATGGTTGACGCTTACAGCTAGCAGGCGCCATCCCCACTCAACTATTATTAAACCAAAATAGAGGTCCATCGCGAGCGGGGCACCAAACACCACTGCCAACAGAGAAGGGCGCCGCCACAACCATGGCCACAACTCTGCTCAAATCCCTCGCCAAATCACAGCCGCGCATGCGCACTCTGCTTTCAACTCCAAAGGAAGAAAAGCTTGCGCGCACTTAAGCCATCATCCCGATGAAACAATGCACACAAATATGCTCGCTACGTAAACAAATGCTGACTCATCGTCCACCAGTTATAGGCCAACTCCTGCGATTTTTCGAGATCAATGGATCTCAATGTAACTCGCTGGGTACGTTCCTTTGCACATTTTCGTTGTTTATACCAAATTTCAAGCTTGAGAGATGCGCTGATTGTTTGTAAATGAATTTTAAAGATTGTCTGCAAACGCCCACCCTGCATCCCACAATTATTGGCAACATTGCGTGTGTGACGTGTTGGTTTGCCGGTCGACGGAAGTGACGCAGACGATGCTTTCGCTAACTTTGGCCGCTACAACGTATATTGTGCTGGCCACAAGGCGACGGCGTTTGGCCGGCGCTTCGCTGGTTTGGCGCGCGATTTTCTGTTCTCTGTGGAGGAGCGTGTGATATTTCGCGCCGGCGGGACCAGGATGCCCTGCACGACTTCCGGTTCGTAACAAACTGCTACGTCATACGTAGACAGTACACTCGGTTGGGTTTCGGTTTCGGTATTGCGCCTTTTTACTTATTAAAAATTATGTTCGAGTTTGCTGAGCATTTCAGCTATCGGGCGCGTGACAAGAGTGTCTCAGGAACACAGTTAACAAAGCGCTGACGACAGCAACATGAGAGCGGTACATACCGTTTCACTTCCGAGTGTTCCACGATATGAAGCTGCAGGCCTCCCCTTCAGTACAGTGCATCTTCCCAATAAGCAGCACTGGCAGAACACAAAGGACGAGCACAGAGCGCAAGAACATTTCAAACAAACAAACACCGACTGCTAAACTCCACTGATCGAGAACGACGCGCACCACACGCACAAAAACCGGAGACTATTTCTCCAGCGCATTCAGTCACGTGGTACATAGTGCCGCGCGCTGCGCACGCGCGGCGGTCAGGGCAGCCGAGGTTGCCTAGGCGACGAGACTAAGCGGCGCCGGCAGCGCAGGCGAACATTGCTCCAGCCGTTGTTGGATTGCGCCGCCGCAGCTCTATTTCTCCGGCCTATTTCGTTATGCTTCTTTAACAGTGTATTCGAATCGCAGTGTGCATTGCGACGATGCTGTAAGGACTGCACGGGCGGCACGTCACAGCTTTACTTACGTAACGTCGTGAAGACTGGTTAAACAGCGGAGCTAATGGCTTTTGCATAGCTTTAGGGCATTTTACTAAGTACTCTTTAGCGGTGGTATAGCGATGATAATGTGATTCCACTCAACCTTCTCGCAGCGTCGGCTGTAGCCGCTCTCTCTCGGAGACGGAAATTTTCCAGAACTCGCAAGCGAAGGTCGGATTCCCTTTTTTTTTGATGGACAGTCGAACGTCTCTCTTCGCTATGAGCCTTGTCGTGCCGTTCCCGCGACGCCAACTCCCTCAGTCAAAACTCATCGTCTTCGGCTATTCGTGGTAGCTTAGCCTAGGCTTCCTTCGCTCGAAACTGGGTCGGCACGTCCTTGTTGGGTCCATAGTCTAGCAACTTGCCGTCGTCTTTGCTGTCGCGCCGCTTCGCTTCTTAATCCTCGTCACACTCGTCGCCACGCTTCGTAGCGCTCTGCGCCGACAGTGCACGCTTTTATTACTGCTTTATTCACGCAGAACGTATTATAGCAATAAGAATTAAACGAAGCATATACATGAAGCAAGCAGTGGTAGGGCTGCAAAATCAAGGTGTGTGTGGCCTGGGGGCGGGGAGCACTTTTGCCCCTAACCCCCCCCTCCCATGACTGACACCTGGCCCAGGGTACTCGGATGGTGCCCAGTCGCAGCTCCTGTAGTCGAGACTGCGCGACTGTGCATTCATGGCCACGCAGGCGATATTTCATGAGCGCCTTGATATTGCGCAGGACATTGCTCCACGCAACATTGCATGCATGGATCGTTACACTATTTGAAGAGAACACCTATTTGTGCTTTGCTTGCAGTCCTTCGAACAAGACCACCACTGAAAAGGGTGCAGTACAGTTGACTTCTCGCGCTTAATGAAGTTGAGGTTTTGACGGAAGCACGTATGCTCGGGAAGTAACATCATAAAATTAAAAGAAGGGCACCCGCCATAAAAAAATGCGAAAAAAGGCGTTTCGGCGCCCCTGACGAGAACCTTGTTCGCAATCTTGTCAACAAGGCTCCCGTCATAGTGAGCAAGGCTCCGTCAGGGGACCCGAAACATCTTTTTTCGCATTCTTTTTTTATAGTCGGTGTCCTCCTTTTAATTTTTCGGATGCACTTAACGAAGAATGTGTAACACGAAGAGGAATATTCGCAACTTTAAATAAAATGTGCCCGGCTCAAAATGCATCACGTCAGTGTCCATTTTTAAGGGACCTGATCGCCCGTTGCCGTCGAGGTTATGGCTATGTCAACAGCGCGGAGGGCATTTTACAGATGGCAGACGTTTTATCTCCAGCTTTAAGATAATCGCTCTTAAGGGGTGGGGGGGGGGGGGGATTGTGCGCAACAGTACCTTGATTCGGGCTAGTTCACTTTTTCAGTATTCACAAAGCGCGCAAATGAAAAAGACGAGAGGAACACACAACGGGATTGGCCCTGATCCTATTGGATAAGCGGCGCTCCTGTTGTGTCTTCTGTCTTTGTAGTTCGCGCGCTTAATGAATGAACGCTGTGTTTCGCTTGCATTGCGTTACTTCCTACTTCGATTCGTTACTAGAACCGCAAGCATCCAGTAGGACGGGCCTTGCTGGTATCAAGACGGTTCATGTGTACTTAATATATAAGCAAAACCTGCCCAAAAATTTCGTACATATGTAGCCTTGTTCATTACACCCCTCAGACGAGGGTGTAAATGGGGTGTTGCAAGGGTGTTTTACTTACCAACACCCAAATTTTGAAAATAAGGGTGTAATAAGGGTGTTCATAAGGGTGATTTTAACGCAAATACTCGCATTACACCCTTAAGGGTGTAAATTTTTTGCTGTGTACGCGCCACAGAAATTGGGTAAATTCCACTACTCACCACAGGTCCACTAAAGAGGAAGAAGGCAGCAGTTAGCCCAATTCTAGGGAACAGGAAAGGCAACGGCGGCTCCGAGAAGACCCCGAAGTGATGGAAGGCCTACTCTAACGACGACGTGCCCGTAGATCTATAAGATGTGCGAACTCTTCGTTTGAGCGAAAGTCTCTGTCTATGGAGTTCTGACGAGCGGGTCGTGTCCGACTGTCTGTGGTTTAACACGATCTTCTCCGCGCTAAGAATCGTCATAGAAAAAACCTAGCATCACCTAGCTAAAGCCTAGCAACAAGCTAGAAGCAACCTAGAAACTACCCTCATCACCTAGCTAACGCCTAGAAAGAACCTAGAAGTAACCGCATTAGTCTTCAGAATCGTCCAGTTTAGCTGTGTCAAGCCTTGCGCGGCTTAGCGCAACCTTCGCGATTTTTTTCCCTAGTTTTGATATGCATCAAAACCAACTAGGCCACCAAAAAGCATTAACAATGTAACGTACCCGTGTATTCTCGATGTTTCATGGTGAAATTTGTGTTTCTGACTTCCAGCATTAGCGTTAGGACTTTCACAGATCATCTTGGCCGCTACGTCGTGGTGGGTGTGTGGAAAATGTCTGGAACGCTGGGAAGAAGAAGAAGAAGAACTTAACGTTTGCATTGGCTCAGTTGAGGCACGCGAGGAAAGACCGATTATGTCAGACACAGGTAAGTTGCACACGAAGCACTTGATTTGCCACGATTCCGTGTTCGTTATAGACGCTGATTGCACATTTCTTTTTCTTTTAGCGTCCACAGACAGCACCGAGACGGAGTAAGTACTCGTACGAGTTGTGGCAAATGAAATTTATGGCATACTGAGAGCTTGTTGTGTTCTGCCAGAAGGACAGAACAGCTGTTGCCGCAATAGTTGTTAGTCTGCTTATCTAACTATAGTCATTCGGAGAAAGGAAATATTGACCAATAAATGGCGCCGTAACCATCTACGACTGTCGATCCACTTCAACGTGGAAGGTAACGTTATCTAAGAGAGAAAGAGTGCGAACATTTTAGCTTTTCCCAATTCTATTCTGATGACGCCAGCGCTGTGAAAGCCACCATTCACGTCCATCGAGCATTATGCGGTCATAATTGCCTGCGCGCGCGTTACGGTATGCTAGTTAACTAAATGAATAAGCGAATGCTAATTACTCTGTGTATCGTCAACAAAAATGCGAACATTGCTTCTCATTATAGCGCATGACAATCAAAATTAGACGCGGAGAAGACACAGCACGCGCGCTGCCCCCACGATGTTCTGTACAGGTTCTAATAATCCGCTGCCCTTGAATGCAACGCTTTCGGGAGAAAGTGTGACAACCATACTCGATGAGTAGCCTCATTGTTTATATCAATTGAATGAATTCGTTCGATTTAATCTGTGCACGATGCAATGGGCCGCGAGAAGGAAAAAAATGATAGGTTTAGCGTAAAAAAAAACAAGAAGAGAGCAGAGTGGGTTAAGGATAAAATGCGAGTAGAGCACATCCTAGTCGAAATCAAGAAGAAATGGGCATCGGCGGAGCATGTAGCGCGAAGGCAAGACAATCGCTGGCCATTAAGACTCACGGACTGGATTCCAAGAGAAGGGAAATGCGCAAGGGAGGAGACAGAAAGTTAGTTTGTCAGACGAGAAAGACCGATTAACAGATCGAGATTGCGCTCGATCTGTTCGTGTGTCTTCTTTGTGGTTTCCCTTTTTAGTTTCACGCAAATATTTGCCTGCATAGAATGAACCAACTAGCCCCTGAAGACGTCCTGATCAATAAAAGTTTGCGGAGATAAGGTTGCCGCAGCCAACAAATGGCGTGGCTGATTGGTGAAACATGATCTGTTCAGGTGAGTTGACGTCAAATAGGGGAAGCAGAAGGGGAAGGAGCGGCGTCAGAGCAGGCTGGCTTGCCAAAGCTAGCTGAATCATGTTGACGCTCCCGCCTAGACTTTTATTTTCTTCTAGGCAAACATACGCCGCGTGCGTACAACGTTCACGCGCTGTCCTATTCTCGCAGTGTGGAGCTGAGGGAGGGAGGCAAGAACCCGTGCTTCATGTGCATGGGCGTATGCTTCCTTCTGATCGTCTTCTTGGTCGTGCTTGTCGCAGTCATCGTGCATTACGTCAGGCCGAGTAAGTACACGCGCAGCAGTAACAATAGGCTTAGCGAATGTAGGCGAAACATTTTCAACACAACGTCTTCCTGGGCCTCTTGCACCCACGTTATGCAACGGGGTACGATAAATGTTTCTGACCGTACTCGCCTACCATATTTAATCGCATACTACGAGTGGTGGTTAGAATTGGCTAATGTCGTCTAGAGCTTGGCTATAAGATGGCCAGTGTCAAAACAGGACGGCTATGCTCGCGTAC
>JALIZH010025222.1:0-27303 GCA_030522465.1 Rhipicephalus appendiculatus
GAGACGACACGGCGCTGAACTCACAACTAAAATTTATTGGAAGGCACACACACATATATCAAGCAGCAGACCTAGTCACGTGGCCCACCAAAGGCGTCTGCGCGGCAGAGCAAACAGGGTACAAAAAAGACCTAATCATTGTGAACAGCAACACCTGTGTAAACAACCGAAAAAAAATAAAATAAAAAATAAAAAGAACCATCCTTCATACTGGCCTAAGAACATGTGCAACAGTCCATAAAAAACTAATAATCGCTTTAACATGGTAGCGCTGTTAAACAAGTGGCAGATGAAGCCACTTGTTTGTTTGGCCATCGGGACAAATGCACTAGGGAAGTGATGGGGGGCTTTTTTTACATTGAAAGGGAGGGGGAAAGGTGCGTAAGTAAACCGTCTGTGGCCCTCGGGGAAAAGGAGGTTCGATACCTGGGCACAGCGCTACCATGTTACCTGGGCACAGCGCTACCTCTTTATCCTAAACCTCTGTAGCGGCCCACGAAAACGTCATCAGCAGTTCAAGAATATCCTCGACAAAGCTGCGCAACTGGCGGAGTATACACAGCTGATGGTGTCACGTGGTCGTGACGTTGACGAAGGCAGCAGTCGGCGTGTTCAAGACTAAACTTTTTATTTGGGTGAACTTGTGCTCGGAAACTGAAAATACAACGGGCAAGCGATTCGCACTGTAGACTTGATAGCGACGCGAACAGTCGTCGGCCGTCGAGTAATCTGATCTCCGGTGAGGTGTGTCGGCATTTATACATGCGGCATGGAACATTCGAGTCTTATCACTGGTGTTCGTGTAAGCTCTCGAATAAACTTGACTAGTCGCATCCTGCGCGTAATCTTTAACAGAATGATCTTTGTTTAACAATCCTGAAGCTTCTCAAGCGTAGCGGCGCGGTCTGCGCCGAGAGTTGCTAACAGTCTTGGTGGGTGTAACCCGAACACACCAAAATTACTCACTGAACACTCAAGGCAATATTATGTGCCGATTTTAATGCAGTATTTACCACGGGGGGGTTACGTCAGAGGCGACAGAAAAGGAAGAGATATTTTGCAACACGAACAGAAATTAGATCTCACGATTATCCCGGACAAAAGATTCCCGATCAGAACTGGGTAATTCAGTATGCAGACAAAACCACACCAGGTCTAAGCTAACTCTCACCAAGAACATACAATCAAACAGACTCAATACTGTGCGAAATTTCGGAAGTTATCATTGTATCATAGAAGTGACGCTGGAGGTGAGCAAAAGTATATAGTGAATTTGAGGTGGTGGATTGGAATGTCTTCAAGAAACTCCGTTCAAATGAAGACCAAGCTCAACCTCAAAGACTGGTGCGACGAAATTAAATGTGACATTTACAGGTCACCAAGAAAATTAACATTGACGCCAGTGTAGTAGCCATTGATTCTAAGTTAGTTCACTTGAGGCCAAACAAGCCATTTCTCTTAGGGCTCGCAGAGATTCAACCGCAGGCTTCGCAAAAGGATTGCAGAACTCAACATGCAGATTGAGCAGCACAGCACTGCCCTGTACGCAGGCAGCAATGGGATGAATTCTGCCAGTACCAGTACACTGATGGGAAGTTACGTAACGGAAAGGCATGGAAGACAGTTAAGCACCTCCTGAACAAAAGTAACACAGAGACACCATATGTCTAGAGCCATTCACAAGGTTGTCAAAGACCACGAAACTGAAACGGTTTTACGACAATTAGTTGAACAAGCATCTCCCCATCGGCTCAGCACAAGACCGAGCTACTGAAAATGGCACGGTTTCATAGCCATGCAACTGCCACAGCATCGATGAATGGAACAGGGTTTCTCAATTGGAGACGATACGTTGATGCACATCTTCAAGATGCCACTCTACGCACACCTCAGAAATAAAACAGCCACGTTGGCTGATTCCTTTGGCATAATTTGTGTGATTATTATTTCGTTTGTACGTTATCAAGGTAATTCAGGAGTGTTTAGACGGAATCAAGTGACTTTTATCTGATACTTTGTTTTGTTCGAGGCGTAACGAAAACAATAATATCATTATTTATAAATTTCGGCAAACTACGAGCTGAAAATTCTTCAGGACACGAGGTCTCGGAGGCAGACATTACAAATGCCTGCCTAGCCAAAGTAAGTTTTAATGTGCGTAGCACTTTAGGGACCCGGCTTGTCTGTATTTCTCATGTCGTGTGATCACGATCAAAATCAGGTGCTCAGTAAAGGCGTAAAACAACGCCAGCAATGCTCAAAACAGGGTTAAAATGAACAGGTTCTAAAATAATTTAATAACAGGAGCAATCAAGCATTAATCTCAATGATTAACTTAAAATCGCTGAAAACGCTTCACAAACAGGCGGCTAAACGACACTTCAAAAGAGCAAACGACGAAGACGCAACACATATAACAGGATTGGCGCTTTTCCTGATGTTAAGCGTCAGTCCTGTTGTACGTTTTTCGACGTCGTCGTTTGCGCTTTTCATGTTTCCTCTAATGATGGACCAACTTGCCCAAACCAAAGTGTTGTTACATGCGGCTAGCACCCGCGCCGAGCCAGAGAGGGCGCCACCGCCTCGCCGAGTGCATGAATGCTCCTCCCACCAGCGCTTCTACGGCGTCTTCGACGCTACCTCTTAAAGGGGAGACAACCTGACGGAACTCGCTGCAGACGACACGTATCTCAATGCCGTAACAAGAACGAAGTCGATAAGGCGCAGCAAAAATTGTGCGCATTTAGCACACTGAGTTCGCTAATCTCAATCACAAAATTCTACTCGTGCCGGTGAAACCTTACATGTTTACCCCAAACATTAGCTAATATAATAATAATTGTTGGGATTTAACGTCCCAAAACTAGGACATAATGAGGGACGCCGTAGTGGAGAGCTCCGGAAATTTTCACCACCTGGGGCTCTTTAATGTGCGCCTAAGTGTAAATACACGGGCCTCACGCATCTTCAACGCGATAGCGTTAAAGAGCTCGTTTCGCAGAAATTCCGGCGTCGGCGTCGGTGTCGGCGGCGGCGTCGACGGCGTCGTTGGTTGTGAGCAAAAAATCATCATCTTGTCCGTGACCGAAAAATCGAGAAAGATGCAAATAAAATAAATAATAAAAATTACCGGGTCCGAATGAGGATTGAACCCCGGCCGGCTGCGGGGCAAGCAGGTGTTCTACCACACAGCCACGCTTCTGCTTGGGATTACATATAAAACAACTTCATCTGCTTCGAAATGCAGCGAAAATAACTATCATGCTTTACAAACACACGCGTCCTGTATACAGGCGTCACAATACAACATGTAATATCGCTGTAATATTGCGTGGTACAAGCGTACATTGCCGTCGGGCGTCAGAAGATGTGAATATCATAATGACATTGTGGTTCAAAGCCGTCCACCCATTACAAAAGGCACACACGTTACTGCACGTATTCTCCTTAAGAGCACGTAGTGGGTGCATTGCAAGCTCGAAAACATGTCCGGTATTTTCCGCGCATAATTGGTCGTGGTCTGAAGCATGCTACCCATTACATAGTATGCACTAAATGATTGAAATACGCACTAGGGACAGGATATCGCTATCGCGTTCAACTCTTAAAGGCGAAGCTTAGGGGTCCCCCCAATTCTTGTCTCCATGCGGCCGCCGCGGCCGGAATTCGATCCCGCCACCTTTCGGGTGCGCAGTCGTGCACCATAACCTCTAGACCACCGTGGTCGGTCTCAAAGGATGACGTCATCGACAGTTTGGTAAGCGGAGCAGTTGGAACTCTCCAAATGGGAATCGTGCTACACGCTTCCCCAGGTTTCACGGCAGAGGGGAGCGGCCTTAAGCGTAGGATTCAGAACTACACCAATCGCTACACAATCTTTAACACGAAAGTGTCTTATGCGGGCGCCCACCGAGGCTTCAGTGACGTAATTCCGTCACGCAAATGACTTCAAGAAATGTACTCAGTGAGATGGCAAAGAAAGAAGTTCTGTCAACGGGAGTCGAACCCACGACCTCTTACTTCGCAATAACAGATGCCAGGCACGCTATCCTCGGCGCCACGCTCACTTCTTTTCTCTTTCTTGAACTGAGCCACGATCACACACCCTTAAGGCTTTCGAACGCGCTTTTTAGGGGCGAAGCTCCTTAAGCCGTGGGTCGTGCGTCCTCGATGTATGTAGTTGTAGGTAGCCACCTCTCGTTTAGTTCTTGGAATGTCCGCTAGATGGCGGTACTTGTATTAGATGAATATATGATGAAAAGCTGCGGCGCTCGCTCCATTCAGATGTATGGGCGCTGCTGCTTCTCACAATGTTCACTAGATGGCGCTGCGCTGTGACAGTACGTGAATTGATCACTAGATGGCGCTGCGGCGCTCGCTCCATTCCGATGCGTAGGAGACGGCTCCGCTGCGTGCTCTAGTGTGATAGGAGACCGCTGGGTGGCGCGGCGCTCTTGGCGCGCTTCCTCTTTCGCTCGGCAGTCAGCGCGCAATGAGCGACGAAGAAGGTGAGCGACGAAGGAGGCACGGAGGCGCCGGAAACGGAGGCCGACTTTCGAGCCCACGAAGCAGAAGGTGCACGGCGACGCCGAGAAGCGGGTCCAGAAACTGTGAGAGCCCGAGAAGCGGCGAGGAAACGCGCGTACAGGCGGGCAGATCCCGAGGCTGCGCGAGTGCGGGAAGCTGCTGCCAAGCGCACACACTGGTTCTCACGTCTTTCATGATGATGTAATGGGCGAATTTTCACGGAAGAGTCATGAACCTCCGGAGCTTCGCCCACTCATCATCATTCACCCTGTGGATATGCTGTGATTTTTTATATCTCTTACTTTCCTCTCACAGCGCTCGTGGTCGGCGGGGTGGCGTCGCCCTCTGAAAGCGGTAAAGGGAAGTAATTCATCATGACCGGGGCATCCGCTATTAGCTCCTGCAACGCGCTGTTGCTAGGCGTCCGGCGCAATTTTGTCAACATGTTTTTGTCAACATGTTAATACACCGCGAGGTGGCGACCTTAGCCCAAGCGTCGGCGTCGCTCATAGCATCCTTTCATACCAAAAACAGTTCTGCGACGCGCGTCTGCCTCACCTGGCTGTAACACCGCGTTCACCGCTTGCGCTCGCCCCGAGAAAAATCTCGGCCGGGCTACAGGATGCACACGAGGTGCGTGGCATTTCCCTCTTCCAGCCGTGCTGTTTAATAACTCTTTAACATGCCGCGGGATGGCGACCTTATCCCAAGTTCTGTCTGTGCTGGATCAGCGACGCTCTTCTGGCTGTCACACCACTTTTTCTGATTACACTCGCACCGTTAGCTACTACAGCTACCATAAGGGTTTGTTTAATCATTGATGGTGGACGTTAGACACCGAGGTAAAGGTGCAGTGTACCACCAAGCGTCAACGCGGGTGCATCCACGTTAAGTGGTACTATAGCTGCCTAACACCATTAAATATTGTGCAAGCTCTCTTAAATCAATACACAGCAAACATTCACTGTAAGGACATGTTTTGCTTTTGTGTTATACCGGTTCCTATGACACAACAATCAACCATGCCTTTTTTTTTTCGCGTATTTGGTGGGGCATTAATACTATAATTAATAAAAAAATTATATACAACTTGAATATGTTGCGCATTATGCAAGTTGAGGTTCCTGCATTTCTCTGCTATTTGCTAACGTAAATTAACGAGGCAGTTGGTTCTGTGAAGACACCTTTCACTTTCGTGCTTTGACGGATAAGAGGCATCAACTGTATTTTTTTTTTTCGTGAGCTTTTCCGTTGATTGTAACCACACTTCATTGTATATAAACACGTACAACGGCATTGCTTTATACATTCCCCGTGCAGAGTTCGTCCAGTACATTCATTGATGTATTGCACCCAAAGGGAATCTGACATGCACCATTCCGGGGGGGAACGTTCATGCGGTATATGCAGTCCTCTACAGTAAGCGTTCTCTTGTCTTTCTTTACCTCAGGTCCCAAGAAGCATTTAACCGGCTTCAACGATGTCGCTTAGCGAATGTCTGTGTTTCTGTGAAATCGTTGACTTACACGTACACGATTGTGCGCGTGTTATGTACTGCTATTCAAACGCTTAACGGAATTCCGTGGCCTTTCGGGCTGCGAGTAACGGGATTTCGGCCTCGGCCCAGCGCGGCAAAGTGACTCGCTCCGGCCCCGCCCTAGTGCACCCGCTGCCAGCCTATTCCCGCGCATGTACGACGCAACCAACAGCAGCAGCCTTTCCCGTACCTTCGCTGTCTCGCACGCACGCGCTGGTTCGCTGGGCGCGCTGCCGTCAATCTCATTTCCAGCGCAAGTGCAGGAAGATATTTCATTTCACTGGACCGGGGCCGCCGCCACGAAAGGATTAGCGCTCCCCACACGCACTCACGCAAGATTAGCGCGCGCCGAGCACGCGAAGTGGGGTGGAAATAAAGGGGACGGAACAGGTGAGCGCGCGATCGCACGGCGGCAAAGCAACAGCCGCGAACGGGAATACTTACCACGGTACGCGCTCGCCTGCCTTCCGTGCGCGCCTGTGCTAGAACTAAAACGAGCTTCTGAACGTGCGTACGCTCTCTCGCACCGCTGCCAACCTGCGCCCATTTGCATTTGTCGTCGCCGCGTCGAAATTTCAGTGCCTTTTCGTCGTGAGTGTCAGAGTAAAACGTTCTTCTTCTTTTTTTTTTCTTCTTCTTCTTCTTTTTTTTTTCCTGCTTCAGCGCACTCCAAAAAGTTATTTGCTTGCCCTGCTTCCATCCCTCACCCACTTGCTCATGCTATTTTTTGCCACCAGCCCTCAATGCCTGCATAATCAATATTTGCACCCATTGAAAGCTAAATCAGATTTTGCAAAGAACAAAGGAAGGGAGAGGAGCGGGATGTCGCCGTTTAACTTGGAGTGCTTGTTGAACCGTGCACCTGCACAATTCCTATAGACCCCGATCTTTCGTATAGCTTCTGTTCTAACATCGCGCTCTTTGAATGAGACTAAACTGCATATATTGCTTTAGCAAAATTAAAATTAATTTCTGTGGAGTTTCAAAGAGGTACTACGCACACCGGTGAAATTTCCAACGGAGCAAATGTACACAGTCTTTGACTGGTTAGTGTTCAACAGTGAGGATCAGTCTCTTTGGGCCATTCTGTAAAAGCGAAGCTCACAGTAATTCGATAGATAGCTGCGCTGACGCGCCCATAACGCAAGGTCAAGTCCACGGTCTGCCCGGCTGTATACAAAGAAAAAAATAAAGCACTGGCGCAACATGAAGTGACAAAAGAGTACAACGCATAAATGAATAGTCGTAGTGTTGGCAACATGGCCTCGATCAATGTTGTGAGGTTGTGCACATTCTATTCCTACAGGTTACAGGCAAATTGTGAGCCGTACATGCGCGATCCAAAGTGCTCGTTTCGTTCGACGATGTCGCTCATTTGAAACAATTTGCATTCTAGAGAGCGCTGTTATGATAGCATGCAGCGAGGAAGTCCTTTAAGCTTTCAGCCTCATGATGATGATGATGATGATGAATTATCATCATCTGCATGATTGCTCCCACTGCGGGGCAAAGGCCTCTACCATATTCCGCCCATCAAAACGGTCCTGTGCTTGCTGCGGCCACGGTATACCCGCAAACGTCCGCCTCGGTGGAACAGTGGCTACGGTGCTCGGCTGCTGACCTGAAGGTCGCGGGTTCGCAGCGTTCACTCCTGCTCTTGTCTGCACATTCGTCGCGTGATGTCGTTCGCGCACTAATCGGCATGTATTTTATTCGGCACCATGCAATGCTCAGGAGCCTCATGGTTGAAGTGACCATAAGAGTAAGAATGGGGCGGGGCATATTTTAGCCTCATGCGCTGTCCAAATGCGTCTTCATTTCGTCGATGGTATTGACGGTGGCTAGAATTATCGCGGAATCGTCAGCATAAATAGGAAACGCGCGCGCCACTTTCTCTATCTAGAACTTCTGGGGACGGTTCGGCTTTCCGATGACATAACGCCTCCTGCGACACGAACACTGCTCTAGGGAAGAATTAACGCGCCTGGATATAACGCTACTGGGAATTGCGTCATCCGTTTCGTAGCGTTCACTTCTACTATTGCCTGTACATTCGACGCGCGCTGTCGTTCGAGCACTGATCGGTCAGAAGAAACCGAGGAACCGCTGACGTGCTCTCACCCGTTCGAGGTGTAGACCGAACTCATTGGTTCGGTGACCCGTCTGTTTCGGAGGTGGGTGTGGGGGGAGGCAGGGTCTAATTTAACTCTATCCCAAAATTTTTCAGTTTCTCATGTGCATATATGTCCCCCCCCCTCCTCTGCCCCCCGCCCCCCGGAAAGAAATTGCTGGCTATGCCCACTGATCTTTCAACCTGACCCGCTAGTGTCTACGTGAACTCGACGGGCGCTTTTAACCCCGACAAGACGACTTGACCCGTACGTGTTTGTCAGTTTCCTGAAAATGCAGCTATATAGAGTCCTTTAGTCTCACGTGCGTCTTCCTGCCGAAGCAGACGAACGTACACCGAACGTCGCGACCGTTAATCGGCAACTAAACGAAACGGGATGCTCACTGGCATGCATGGTGACCATCATCTCCTCTTCGCAATTCGACCATTGCGCCGCTTGTAACTACGCGGGTGCATTGCGATGGAGTCTCTGGTGCAACCCCGAGGGCGCGGGGCAGCCACGATTAGAGCCACGAAGGCTGCCGCCAGACACTATCGATCTGGGTGGATGCCACCGTGCGATCGTCAAAGTAGAACCACGTCGAATAAACCAGTGGCTGCGTATCGAGGTGCGAAAAATTAAGGCGTCCAACGACTACTTTTGGCATTGACCGCTTCATTAAGTTATTCTAGGTTAACTCACCTAAATCTTCATCTTAAAACATGCTGCCAGTAATTGACTAGGACAAGGGGCGTAGCCAGAAATTTTTTTCGATGGTTGGGTGGGGGATGTATTAGACCTTTCTTTACGTTGGTTCGTGCCTGTGTTCGTACGAGTGTGCGTATATACACATACAAAATGTAAACATTCCTGGGATGAGGGTTTGAAACCCCCTAACCACCCCGTGGCTACGCCACCGACTAGAACAACATTGACGAAAGACACGGAGGGGTGATACTTGGGTGATACGCATCACACTGTGCGGAGAAATTACAAACACTAGGCCTAACTGGTACAGTTCTCCGCCCCTCTCTATCATTTTTTTATTCCCCCTTCTTTTTCGCCCATCGTAGGCGTCATCTGAACGCCATTCTGGTTAACCTTCCTGTCTCCTGCATTTCTTTTAGGGGCGAAGCTCCTTATGCCGTGGGTCGTGCGTCCCACGTTTGTAGTAGCCACCTGCGTGATGACGATGACGCTGCCATCACGGCACACCACATGGAATGTGGTGTGCCGTGATGACGATGACGATCGCGATGCCATACAACACATGGCATCGCGATATGGTCTCACATGCACATCGTAACTGCGTAACCAGCACACAGGGAGATACTGCGTAACCAGCAGTATCTCCCTGTGTGATGACGACGACGCTGCCATCACGGCACACCACATGGAATGTACCCACTATGCGTCATAGCGATGACGCTGATGACGATGACCATCACGTCTTTGATGATGTACCTCCGGAGCTTCGCCCACTCATCATCATTCACTCCGCGGATATGCTGTGATTTTTTTTTCCTTCCTCCCTTCCTTCCTTCTTCGCCAACATTTATGGCACTGCTTTCTCGCAAACAAGAATACGTACTTGATGGGAAAGAATAGACACGCACATTGCAGAGGCAGCCACATGCAGCTGAATGCTCGCGCCACTTCAAGTAACGCAACGCTCTGAGGAAAGCATGAGTAGCGCGTGCGCCCTGAGGAAACGCGAGAAGTTCCGAAGTTTATTTTTCCAGTAGAAAATAAGTCACTCGAACGCGGCTCAAATTCACTCGAGGAGACAGCTAGGCGAGTCGTAGTTTAGGAAAATAGAGTTTAAAAAAAAAAAGGAACTCGGGATTCTTTTTAAAAAATAAAGACGGCAAAGAAGGCGGCCAGAGAAAAGACGCGCAGTCCGTGCTCGCATCCCGAATCGCTCGTTCCCCCTCCATCGCCTGGGCGTTTCGGACTCTCAATCTGAGTCTAGCCCGGCGGCGCGGTTGGGACAGCCTCCCGTCTTTCTCAAAGCACAAACCTCACACGCTCGCACTGGTGCCCGGCAGCGCGGCAAAAGCGTCACGCCGACGCCATAAAGATCTGACAGAGCCAGGCACGACTGCTAGCGCTGGGCTGCTCCCGAAACGGTCCCCACCACCGCCTCCGGACCAAATACTATACCTGCCTGCCTGCCAGAATTCCGCCCCGCCGGCGAAACAGGGAGGCTGGGAAAAAAGTGTAGGGGAGACAGAACGTGATCTGCATTGTCTAGCTCCCCGAAATTTGCCTTCCCTGTCCGCTTCCCCGCTTTTGATTTCTTGCTTCTTACTTCCTTCTTCGACATCGCTTAGATGGTCTCACTTGATGCAATTTCCTTTCCCCGACTTTTACCCACCCCGAACTTCTGCCGAGGGGGAAGCGGTCCCTCCTTCCTTGTGGTCGCAGCAGCCCTCTCTCACATCGCAGCAGGGTTCTTCATCTGCTTTCTTTCTTTTTTTTTTTTTTTAACGGGAACCGAGGAGGGTAAATGGGGGAGCCGAACTGGGCGCGGCTGGGGTGATCGATACCGACGGCTGACTTCACACACCGTTGTGTACCTCTGGATAAATGTGCGCGTGTACCTACACGAGAGACAGACCAGCACGTGGTCCGCCACGGTGGATCAGTGGCTAAGGTGCTCGGCTGCTCACCCGAAGGTCGCGGGTTCGATCCCGGCCGCGGCGGTCGCATTTCGGTGGAGGCGAAATGGTAGAGGCCCGTGTACTGTGCGATGTCAGTGCACGTTAAAGAACACCAGATGGTCGAAATTTCCGGAGCCCTCCACTATACGGCGTCTCTCATAATCATATCTTGGTTTTGGGACGTAAAACCCCAGATATTATTAGACCAGCACGTGATCACCTCTTCTCTCGAACAGTGCGGAACAGCTCTGATTGGGCCTACGTCTCTTAGCTATTTCTTTTTTTTTTTCTAAATATGCTGTAGGAGGCATAGTACAGTTCACAACGGAACACAAAAGATGCATCACGCGTGTGCGAACAAGCAGTATACGTGTTTTGTCGCAGTGGCGCGCTATTCGAAGCTTGTCATTGGCACCGGCTTCTGTGACTTCGTAGTCGCTCGGCTGAACGTCTGGCTTGATGCGAATCAATCGTAACAGGAATCGTTCGGAAATCTTTTTTTTTTTTATGTTTGGCTCGCGTGTTGTCAGGATCCTCGACTATACTGATCGCAGTGTTTTCTGATCATGCTCAAAAAATGTTGCAGTGCCCCTTTAAACAAAATTTTGTCAGAAGTGCTTGAGAACCTAGAAGGTTCTCGTACACATCCACATGGCGCGGCCATGAAGGCTTCGCCAGTAAAGAAAGCGCGCGTCAAAGTTCAAGTGAAACTGTAATCGGCGAATCGTAGCGTCAGAGATCATTTCTATGGTATGTATTTTATTCGGCACCATGTAATGCTCAGGAATCCCACTTGGTAGCATTTTTATTGCGATAGCAATTATATGGACACTCGCGGCTGGTTTTCGCCGTCGGCGTCCGCGTCGGCGTCGGCGTCATTTGCCGTATATGTATATGTATATATATAACCGGGCCCGCCCGTCGTTCGTGAGCGTGAAAAGTCGCGAGGGGGGGGGGGGGGGTCCCTCGAGCGACCTTCGATTTTACGAGCAGGGGCGCGCGCGTTATCTCCCCCTTCTCGGCGGCCGACAGCAGGCGGGGGGCGGGGGGGGGGGGACGACGTTCGATTTTTAACCTGAAAAACACGCGCCCAGGCCTCCTCACATCCTTCCGCTATTCAGAGATCCGGTCTCTGTCGCGCCCTCCCATATTTAGAGCCACTTTTGTTTTTTCTCTCTTTTACATTTAGGTTCTCGCATCATTGCGGCGTACACAGACGAACCTCTGTCTTCAAACAATGTGAAGCACAGATCGCTGAAGGCGTGTCTACGCCACAAAGAACAATTTTTCACGTTCCTTCTATCTTTCTACGTACACGAGCCACACCGGCCCACGGCAAAGCCACGCATCGCCCGAAATAGATTTTCGGAAGCGGCTGCTGCCTGTGACAGGCATTCCGGCTTGGAATTGTTGCGCGCCCCGTGCGTACACCCAGCTACGAGATCGCCGAGCGTGTACACCGACATCTTTAATATCGATTGCGTGCGGCCCGATTCTGTACACCGTGCGTACAGATGGGGGTTCCCAGCGACTGCCGTCAGCGGCACAAGCGTACAGGGACAGGGTGCGGCTCGTTATAAGGGTCATCGGCGTGCGCCCCAGCAAGGGCATTTGCGATCTGCATATTAATGAGTATTGTCATTCATTGCTCTTCATTGTGAGAATGCTTGGTCTCGACCGTTGCGGCAGTGTCAAGAATTTAATTATGGGTGCGCGGCTCGCACCTTTGCGTACAGGCGTGATATTATCGTTCTTCCTTGATATTATCTCTTCATTGATAAAGAGACAGAAACGTAATAATAATAATGACAATAATATCTCCGAAGTTAATTGTCAAACGCACGATACGATTACGATGCACGCCGTAGTGGAGGGCTTCGGATATTTTGACCATCTGGTGTTCTTTAACGTGCACCTAAATCTAAGTACACGGGTCTCTGTAGCATGCCTGCCTATACATATAAAAACAGCAGAGAGCATGTGTTACGGCAAGACTTGCCGTTCGCCTGCAAACGAAGAGCCATCATTATGGGACGCATGCGCGGATAATTGGTGGGCATATTTCGCTTCGGCGGGTTGATGTAGACAGACAAGTGGCTCTTCTATTTCTCAGTGCCCTCTAACTATTTTAAAGAATATCCAACACAAGGTTTGAATGGAACTCGAGACGCAGCCCGCCTGATAGCATAGATCGGCAAGCTATCTCCAGACCCAGACGCATAAGTTGGTCTGATTCCGATTGAGACTGGTTCGCTGGTCATGGTTTTGCTTTTAAATCTGAGTCTGATTGAACTCGGCTCTGAGCACGTACAGCACGGTTGCACTGAAGGCACATTCTATGCCATGTGGATCACCAGTCACGTAGTTGTATTAAATAAAATGACACCAACGCTACTAATACCACTGACCTGAATCTTCGGTTCAAGCCTCTCTCCTCTCTCACCCAATTCTTCAGAACTGTCCATCTGCCCTCTGAGAAAGTTCAGGTGTCACAACTCTCATCGATGTCTGAGCCCATGGAACAGCACCCACTCGGTGCAGACTTTGATATTCGCGTAGCGTCTGCTGACCCGTGCGTAATGGGTCGTTGATTCGACGCTCGAGAAATATTTACGCAGCCCGCGCATGCCACGAACTTCCTGAGCCTTCAAATTCGTCTCGATATAAATAACGCGCAAGCTGTGCTTCTCTCGGACGCGTCGCCGTGGAGAACATGCGACCGCGAAAGCTGTTGCGCGACGGGGCCCCCCGTTTAATAATTGATTAGAGACAGTCACGCTCTAGGATGAACGGGCGCGGTTGCAGTATATATCCAAAAAAGGGAGCGCCTCCTTCTCTCCTCTGGGGGGACGGGGCTTCGTTCGCTAAACCTGGCGCCGCTGCCGTCCCGCGCTACTCAACACTCCCCCTACACCACATCTGATGCGTGCTGCGCTGAACTCCCGGCTGTGTGACTCCGCGAAGTTAGCGGTGTCGTACGCGCACTGTACACAACGCCGAAGTACCGGTTCCAATGCACTCGGTTGCATTCCAGGAAGCGCGGACGCTCCAACCGTGCCATATACGCAGTCACAGCAAGCAGCCGCGTGTCATAGCTTTCCGTTCCGTGTGATCCACTGTATGAACCTGGTGTGTTTGCCTATAGCGACAAAGGTACTGCGCTGAGATGCTCGACGACGCGGGTTCGATTCCCGAGCACGGCGGCTGCATTCCGATGGCGACGAAACGCGGAGTCCCCACTAAGGCGTGCCCTACAATCATGTTGCGATTCTAAAACGTGAAACCTCGAAATTTAATTAGGTAATCGACTGAGCTAGCTGAAAGTATGCACGGGTACCTCGCACGTGTAAATTAGGGTGCAACAAGATGACAGGCGTCTACGGCTACCACGGTGTGCACGCTCACAACCTCACAGTTTCCTCGGCTAAATTTGCGCTTGTGGCACGTAACATGCACGGCTGAAGCGCGTAACGGCTCTGTTTACGCCCGAGGTGTGACGACTTTCTAAGAAATCGATTAGCTCTCCTTTGTTCTGTACGACACCTCCGATCTTAAATAGCAATAATGTCTGGTGTTTTAAGTGCCGAAACCACAATATGAGGCTCGCCGTAGTGGAGGCCTCATCAAATTCCGCCCCCCCTGCTATAATTTAACCCTAACCGACATCGCACAGTACGCGGCCCTCTAGCACTTGGCTTCCACCGAAATGCGATCGCCGCGGTACCGGGATCAAACTCGCGAGTACTGCGCCACCGCGGAGGACTGCACTTTTGTTCTAGAGGAGAGTGAAACGAGTGATCCATTGCATAAGAATGGAAACTTTAGCTAGTTTAGACGCATTGCACACGGGACGAAGACGAAGACTCAAGCAGCCCAAAACAGGCGCTGAATGGCAACTAAATTTTCCTTTATTGTTTCTATTTCCAAATAAAATTTGGTAGCGAGTCAGCCCCTGTCCTGTACTTCTTGGTTCCTCGTCCTGTGCACTGCATCAACCAAAGATGAGTGATTCGTTACCTGCGGCGTTCCGAAAGGCGTCGTTCTTTCCTGGCTCGTGTAGCCCTGCTATCACAAGTAGATTTTCCAGCGGCGGGCATCTGCAGGCGCCGCTCCATGCGGGGGCGGCTAAACGCCCAGCTCGTTGCTGCGCACATCGTCGGGGCGCGTCTCGTGTGCTCGGCCATCTCGAATCAAACCTCCGCGCGCAAGCGCTTCACGTGGCTCGTCAGCTGTGCGCGCACGCGGCTACGCGCAGCCGGACGCGCGCTCTTGCACACGCGAGTGCGTACCGGCAACACCGCCGAACTCCCGGAAACGGGGCCGCGGGTGGCCCGTTCGGCTCTCGCTTCGCTGCCGCGAAATGATGTACCGCACCGCAGACGCCCCGAACCCTCCCTCGTTTATTTCTTTTTCGTGCCCTCTGGGCCTCTCTGCCTCGCTCCATCATATTCACGTCGCGTTTAACCAAAGGTTTTTCGTCCCGCCCGTTTGTCCCGCGGTGTACGCGTGGCCGAAGGGATATACCCTGGGGCCGTTTACGAAAGTCATGGCCTCCACGCTGCGGAGCGAAACGAAATACGAAAAAAACACGAGAAACAAAAAGCTCAGGATAATGGTTTAGGTTAGTTAGTGTAACAAGCGCAGCAACAATGGATGCTGGGAGCGCTGGGAGCGCCAAAGCTGCGCCCAGCAACGTTCCGTTATCATCGCCGCAACCACCACTAATCTGAATTTTGTGCTCCTAATGTAGAAGATACGTTAACATTAATGCGCAATTATGAGAGTGGTTAAGAGCGCTTGCCCAGTGAACAAACTATATATATATATATATATATATATATATATATATATATATATATATATATATATATATATATATATATATATATATATATATATACACCCAGCACCTCCACCACGTATGACGTCTTGGTTGAACACGACGTTTATTAGACGCGAGGTCTTGGAAGCCAACGGCCAGAGCGCGCACACACTCGATTATGATGAGAATGACAAGGTGACGATGAGGACAGAGTGACAAACGGATGATGATGATTATGATAATCCACAGGTGAGGAAGAAGTACATAACAAATGCCCACAATATATATATATATATATATATATATATATATATATATATATATATATATATATATATATATGTGTGTGTGTGTGTGGAAGAAATATATATACGCTTCTAAAAAACTGTTTATTTGTGACGTTTCGATCGGAGACCGATCTTCATCTTGATGAAGATCGGTCTTTGTTCTACGGCAACCGAAGCCAGACTCTTCATAATCTACGTATATATATACGCGCGTGTGTGTGTGTGTGTGTGTGTGTGTGTGTGTGTGTGTGTGTGTGTGTGTGTGTGTGTGTGTGTGTGTGTGTGTGTGTGTGTGTGTGTGTGTGTGTGTGTGTGTGTGTGTGTGTGTGTGTGTGTGTGTGTGTGTGTGTGTGTGTGTGTGTGTGTGTGTGTGTGTGTGTGTGTGTGTGTGTGCATTTAATACTGTTGGTGCAATGCGCGCCTGCTAGTCTATAGCGTAATTTCTTAGGGTATTGTTTTAAAGTTATCACTTTTGAAGACTACCCGGTGACATAGCATGAGGTCATTTCAGTCCCAATCAAAGCGCCAAAAATGACAAGAGCCGACAACAAGAACGACATTTCCGTCGGTCTAAACGTTAGCCTTAAGTTTAACTGACATATTACTTTCAGGCCTATCATGTTCATCATGTTTCTGCCACTATACTTTTAACTTCAGTTCTGACGATTGTCCAAGCAGCGTCCGGTCACTGTCAACATTATGGTGAGGCTGTGAGTATATTATGAGATAAGTGCTGATTATCTTAACAGCGTCGCGTTGAAACCAGACGGCGACAAGTTATCAGCAAGATAGATCGAGCTAATGCGGTTTAGGATATCTATTGCAGACAAGGTTTTCATGTATATCGGTTTTAAACCCCATATCTTCTTCAAAAACTTAGATTTTCATCTTGAATGCCCCTAATATTTAGGACGACTTCGTATTCCTCTTCTTTCTTCATTTTTTAAAGACACTAAACATATCTTATCTCCACAGCTCACGTCTTATTGATCCCATAAGCTTCAAACTTTAATGCATTTGTAAGGAGGACATTCCACATGGTTTTAGATGTGTGAATACCTCCACGTTTCATTGTAACGTTCACAGTCGTCACTTTTTTTTTTTTTTTTGCTGCAACAGATGCACGCCTCATGTCGTTAGCTCCTTCGTTGTTTGTCCTTCTGAAAACCGCATCAGGCCTCAAATAGCGGGCAACTGCTCTTCGTATAATCTTAGAAAGTTTTCTTTTTTTTTCTAATTTCTATCCGACTAACTTTGTAAATTTTCAAGATCTTTCCTTTTTTTTTCATCCTTTACGTCCTATTCACCGCATCTCTTTCTCTCACGTTCTTGTTAGCGGATTCTTGTTTTTTCTTTTCTTTTTTCTTTGTTTTTTTTTCTGTCAGCGCTTTCATTTACCCCGCTGTAATTTGTTGCAAACTTTCTTCACTTCTTCCTGCGTTCATTGTTCCACGCTGGATGGCACAAGTATTCGCGCACTTTGGCCGTTTATTTCCTTTTAGTCCTTGTTTACGGATGCTTTCTCAAAACTATAGTTTCCGCTTCGCTTCTCTGACTTCAAAGGCTCGTTCATCAACATCGCTCGCGCGGAACGCCGGCTCTAGCTACAGGCAGTGCTTAAAATCAGGGGGGGTTCTAAGATTGTCCCGCTCCCCATCACTTTTGACAAGGGATCTGAGACCCCCCGTGGCTGGAATGTGGCGGCTGCATGAATCCTAGAGGCAGGCAACCATTTTTGTTTTTCCGTGTGACTGGAAAATTTTTTCTTTATCGTTTCAGAAATTCCACCATGATACTTGCGAGAATCATCGCCATGTTTTCTAAAACCAGAGATAGAGCAAAACAAAAAGTTGGTAGCAATACACGAACGTTCGAAGAAAAAAAGAAAACCCGTGCCTTCATGCCAGAGTTCAGTGCAGCCCTTGACCACTCAGCTAGAAGGCTGCGCAACAACAATGGCAAACACAGTGCAATGTTTCTAGTCGTCAACCTTCCAGCATCCCCAAGTAACAAAACGGCCAACCGTTTGGAATCTTCCGTTTATAAATTGGAGAAAAAAAAAGAAAGGGCAACTTAATCATTCTTTCGCCCGTTTGTATACAGGGTGTTTCAAGAAATGTGTCCACTATTTTTTTAAAAATTAGAAAAATGCAATATTTGCTCGCTGTTTTCACAATTGCTTTTTCTGTAGCGGCAGGCATCTTAAGATGGTTGAAGACATGATTTGGGACAGTAATTAAGAAAGTTAAATTAATTAACTTTTGAATTAGCGGAGTTAGGTGGTTAAGTCCAATGGGAGAATTGAAGTCCTTCATGCGAAGAACCCATTTCAGCTTTGAGATTTCGAAAAAGCGGCCTCGATTAATTATTGTGGCGTAATGAAGTTCAGGCGAATTCAGCGGCCAAACCGAAACCCAAGCACCGATGAGCGCAACAAGCAGACGACTAGAATGACGTCACTGCTCAAAACAACGGTTACAGAGGTGCAGTGCTTCCCCGTTCGTTAACGTATGTGCGTCATGCGCGCTACTACTGCAAGCGCAGCCCACACACTCACACCAACAAGTCAATTGATGGTTGATATAATGACGTTCACTCATTGTGGGCGTCTCAGACGAATGTGGCAGTTGCGCTCTTCCGCGTTTCGGTTTCGGTTTGGCCGATGAATTTGCCTGAGCTTCATTACGCCACATTAATTAATAGAGGCCGCTTTTTTTTGAAATCTCAAAGCTGAAATGGGTTCTTCGCATGAAGGACTTCAATTCTCCCATTGGACTTAACCACCTACCTCCGCTAATTAAAAAGTTAATTAATTTAACTTTCTTAATTACTGTCCCAAATCATGTCTTCAACCATCTTAAGATGCCTGCCGCTATAGAAAAAGCAACTGTGAAGACAGCGAGCAAATACCGCATTTTCCTGATTTTTTTAAAAATAGTGGACACATTTCTTGAAACACCCTGTATAACGATAAGTAAAACAATCAGCCGCATTTCTCTCCTTTTTTATTTATATCTCACCTTTGCCCGAATGGCTAGAGACCATAGGCGTGCGCACAAAGAAGCAGCCCTCCCCCCCCCCCACCCACCCCCCCCCCCCCCACCCCAAACAGCCAATCATCCCAATCATCGAAGGGGAGCGCCAAGTCTGCCTCATAACCTTTATTCAGATGTACCTGTGGCCTCATTGTTTGAAAAGCAGGATTGTGGCCATGAAGGTTCTTCACGATAATGGCGACCGCCGACAACTGACGTCGCATTCAAAGAACTGTTTGGTTCACTTCCTTTATCCTCGGATAAGCCGGGGACCACCAAAGGCAGGTCATTGTGAGAATCACGTCATCGCTTCACGTTCACTGTTGCACCATTGCGAAGCTTCTTTTCTTCGTTCTCGACCAATAAGAGCGGGGGGCGGGGGGTAATGAGATAAAGCTGTGCCCCCTCTCCACTTAATGGAGAACCTTAGCGAGCCTATGCCAGAGACGCCCCTGCGATGAAGCCAGATATTAAGCGCTGGCAATGAGCCAGTCCTAGACCAGCTGCTGCCCGGCGCAGTACAAAAGGTCCGGGCCAACTAGAAGCGCAAAAAACCAAACCGCGCGGACTCCTGAAACGAGGGGCGGCTACGTAGCCAGTGACGACCCCCGGTCAATGCTTCCGGTGACACACGACGCGTGCCGCTGTGTTTTTCTAGGTGCCACGACGCGAGACGGCGGGTGGTCGGGCAGGCAGTTTGACAGCCGTATTTGTAGAACTCGTTATGCCGCGGAGTTCCCTGGGCCACGCCTTCATCGCGGGGGCCCAGAAACAGGAGAACGCGGGCGCTGGAAGCCTTCTTGCATGCGGGGTAGGGTGCACGCCGAGACTGCAGCTGCAAGGCGGCTCGAAGGCTGGGTGTCAAGCAGTGTTTGCGCACGTGCCAGGACGCGCTTGTAAATACTTCGTTCTCATTGTCGTTAGGCAACCCAAGAAAACAGCGTATGAGGCTGCTTCTCAGTTGTGCCTCTTGTTCATACTTCACACTCAACACACACGGAAAAAAAGGGTTTCAAGAGGAAGGGATCGTAAACTTCTTTCTTCTCGATGTCCTCGCTTTTTCGCTGAACACGCCGTGGCGATATGCCGGGAATAAAAGCAGTCACGAATACAGAAAAGTTATAGTACAACACTGCTGCGGTGCAGGTTATGACGACGCTGCGAAACGAGAAAAAAAAAGAATAAAGTCTGTGGAGGTCGTAATTTCTCGAACTTTAAAGCGACAGCTGTCGAGAACGAAGAACAAGCGACCGCTTTGCGGCAAGCTCTCTTGTGTAGTACCTACGCTGTCAGCGTTTGTTAGCACCATTATTTTTGGGGCTTCACGCTTTGTGATTGGTGCGAAGAATAACTTTGCCGCTGGACGGTCGTGACCCGCACTTCGACCTGCCTTTCGGCTGGAAACCGGTTCTTTTTTATATATACCGTCTAACGCACGGGCTGCGGGACATTGCAGGGACTCAATATTATTACCACACTCGCACCTTTATGCAGGCTTGTTGACGGTAAGAAAGAAACGAAGTGAGGCATATGAAACGCTCTTGAACGCATTGGCAATGCATCTACCGAGAAGCGCTGTCCACACCGCTGTGACACTATTCTGCCACAGTTGGTGTCAAAGAGCAAGGCGTCGTTTTTATTTTAACGAATTCGTAAAATTTCTCCCTGCGTATGCACGCTGTCTCACTTGTCGTGGGCTTCTCGGGCTGATTCATATGGGTCAGCAATCACCAAATGCCTGTAGCCACCGGGTGGCGCAGCTCTGAGTCAATCGGGATCTCCCGGCCACGTACAACGAACTCACAAAGAACTTATATCTGGAGAGACGGAAGCATCCGTCGCCACGCAGTAAATTGAACAGGTCTGAGGCATTGACCATCCGACTCTTGCAGGTCGGAGCATATGCTAGCACCGCACTCTTGTGCAGTGTCTATCCTTAAATTCAGAATGTAAGTGTTATCCGTCTATTCCCAAAGTCGGCCGAGAATGGCTTCTCTTTGGGCAGGGCTGTCACACAGCATACAGTCACAGTGACCTCTCGCTCACAGCTGCCACGAAATTTAATTTTGATCTTTTTATTCCGTTCCTCGCAGACTGAAGTATGAAACCTGAAACTCTACGGCAGATGCGCGCCGTGGCAATAAACTGATGAGCGCGTCAGGCGAACCTAACACTAAGTAAAACCTCGGTGATACGATCACGGCTCGTACGAATGTCGGGGTGATACGAATTTTTCTTTGGTCAGCCGAACACCATTGGCCCGCAGGGTAATTGAGTACGGTTAATGCGAACCGATTTTCACCCCGCGACGCTTTATACGACCGTACGCTGCCGCGCAAGTACGAACAGGTGCTGCTCGCGCTGTCGCGGAAGACGCGACAAGCACGCGCGCTTGCGTGGGAACCCAAGCGCGGGCATGCGCGCTGCGCCGCCAGTTCGCCATTATAAACCTTTAGTGATGCATCGTGGCTTCCGAGATTGTGTGCACGGATCTTGGAGGCACGAATGCACGTTCGTGTGTCTTCGCGTTTAGATTACAGATGATGTTGACGTCTCTCTCTCTCTCTCTTTTTAACGCGTTGACGCATGCTGCTGTCGTTGCACTGTGCTTACACGCGCCTGCCATGACGATGCGAGCCATGTCTTCGCGCATCAGACATCCTACGAAAGGTGGACAAGGACCAGAAGCGGAAGCAGACGGCCTTGGCGAAGGAGCTAGGCTAGCCACCATAGCTAGGCCTCACAACGTCAACATGCACTCTTGTTAGGGACGCGCCCGCCTGCCAACGCTTCGATTGGGCGGGCACGGCCGGAAATCTCCCGAAAAACACCCCTAACACCACCGTGATAAGAAAATAATAACAACAAAGGACAGCGGTTCTAAAACTTCCTGGCATTCATCTATCGCGAGCAAGGCGCTCCTTAAGTCACTTTCGCCGCAGTACTATAATGTCATGCGGAAAAGCGTATTGAGATTAGGAAGGGACTATTAGCTGTCACAGGTCACAACACGCCTGGTTCATTAATTACACAAGCGCGCATGGGCCGTATGTTTAAGAGTGGAATGCAAGTATGAACGATGACGTCTAAAAACTTCACTGGCAATCATTCAGAGCTGTTCATGACGTTGAAAACGTATGCCACTTTTGTTGTTGTTGTTGGTTGCGCACCAGTTTTCCATATTTTCTGGCGATACGAACGTCTGGTGATACGAATGTTTTTTGTAAACCCGCGAGATTCGTATCACCGAGGCTTTCCTGCATACGAGAATAAAAACCTTAATTGACATTCACATCTCGAGTACACACTAAAAATCAGGTACAAGAAAAACGAGGCTAAATGAAAGAAAGAAAGAAAGAAAGAAAGAAAGAAAGAAAGAAAGAAAGAAAGAAAGAAAGAAAGAAAGAAAGAAAGAAAGAAAGAAAGAAAGAAAGAAAGAAAGAAAGAAAGAAAGAAAGAAAGAAAGAAAGAAAGAAAGAAAGAAAGAAAGAAAGAAAGAAAGACTGTCAACAGATATTGTTAGTGAATAAAAATAAGAGGAACATTAGACAAAAAAAAAAAAGCTGGGGGTTGCTTACGCCATGGTTCGAAGTCTTTTCAACTCGTGAAATAAAACGAAGAAAGAAAAAGAGTTAACACTTTATGGTGAGAGGGTCCCGGTGATCTCTCATTTGATTTTTCTCTTCTATATGCGTGTAACAGAGAACATGCAGAAACCAAAAGCAAGAACCCATCTGGGAGACCGATCGTAAAGAGCTGAAACCACTCTCGGGCGTCATTAGACGTTTCGAGGGAGTGCCGCTTCTATGCTGAGAAAGCAGTGCGCCCCGGCTCCCGAGAAAATAGGATAGGAACAGGTGAAAGAAAGAAAAGAAGACGCAGAATCACCGGCGTTCATTGAAAGAACTATGGTGCGACGGCCTGGAGGAACCAGAACTTCCCGTACCCTGGCTACCAACGTGCGGGATCTCCTTAGGACCATTTCACCGCCATCGGGTCCCGAATAAGTTTGCTTCTTTACGATATCTTCTTTTTTTTTTTTACTGAGATAAAAAAAAATAGTGCTTCGAAATGGCTGTTTTAGCTGCTTTATTCTCGGCTGCTCTATAGGGAGACACAAGTGAAGATATATAAATAGAAAAGCTTTGACGGAGCAAAGAGGTGAGACGGAGAGCGGCGTTCGTTCTTCTAGAGTGGTCTCGAGTCCCTGTACCGACGTAAAGGCTGCAGCAACGAGCGCGTCCCAAGCGTACAGCCACCACTATGGGGACCACTCTCGGAGAACTCATCGACAAGACTCTATCGGGAAGGGAGAGACTATCTTGTTTCTTTTATAAGTCTTGCTTTCAAATTTCAAGTGATAAAAGGGGACGCAGAGAGACCTCTCAGGACTAACAATAGTTTTGTGTTTCCTCTCAGTCACAAAGAAATGGAGCATGGAAGGGATGGATTTTCTGAATTGTTGAAGCTTCAGGTTACGACACTGCGCGTTCCAACTTCCAGCGGGGATCGCGCTTACATATACGTAGCAGGACAAAAAGAGAGAGAGTTAGGGGAGGGATGAGGAGAGGGGTGTACGCGTAGTCCTCGAATAAGCCGACGATTGAGTTCCTTTCAACCAGGCTAATAATCCCGCCAGTGGGAACATCGCTTCCATCGAGGTTTGTAAGTAAGGTATAAGAGCGTTCAAGTTGGTGCGCAGGCGCGTTGGCGGTTCAAGGAAGGAGGGGGGAGAGAGAAAGACTACTTACGGCTAGTCGTGATACTGAAGTCCTCACGTGACGCAAGGAGCAAGAAAGTAGTGCGGGCGAGTTGGTACATTATGTGTGAAGTTAACGCATCTCGAAGCTCATGTGTCTTTTACGTTGCCCTTTTATGAACGTTGTTTGACTCACAGTGATACAATATATTCGCGACCTCGTCTTTAAAGGTCGGCAGTAACTATCATTCCAACAGCTGTACAGCTCGCGCTTGAAGTTGGTGAATTAGGTGAGATCAAGCCAAAATGACGACCTTGTGTCACTTTCATTTGCCAATGTTAGTTATGGTTCGGTGATTATTGATATCAGTTTATAAAGCACCGTTTTTCTCGGTCTTTTGTCCGTCTGTCGAGTTTCACACAAATGGAAATGCCCTCTTGCTTCTGTAGGCTACAATTCTCCTTCTATACAACCCACCGCGCCACACTAAGAAAAAAGATTCCTTTGACTCTTTTTCGAAAGCTGTGGCTTGCCACGTATATAACCTACCCGAAAGTAGTGACACATACTCTCTCCTTTTTCTCTTAGAGTGTAGCACACAACGGGGCCGAAATGAGAATGTTATTTCTTCCGTAAGTACACTCATTCACTGGCATGTCGCCATCGGTATTTATATGTCCACTATCATGACTGCCCTAATTTTTTTTCCCTTGAGAACAATTCGAGTGTAAGATGTTCTTCTAGGTTCAGCCCCAATATTAAATACAGGCAGGCCTCCCCGCTATCGTTTCGGCACTCAATCCCATTTTGTTATTTTTTAATGGGGCCGTCTCGTCGACGGCGAATGGTCACGAGACGGGGAAGCTCTTCCTGCGGATACACTACGCCACAGCGAGACGTACATCCTCTCATTCTCCGACCGTGCGATAACAGCACTCAAAAGGACTACGCCTGTTTCTCCAGGAACGCTTCCTATGCCGTCGCGTCAAACCACGACACACGTGTAATGTGGGCGTGACCCGCCACCTCTGCAGTGGGGAGAACTCTCGCTGATGCGGTGTTACGTTTTCTCCATATCTGCCAGGCGAAGACGCTGTCTGTCTGTCTCGGTGTCTTACGCGGTTTGTTTTTTGTGGCAGCGACATCGTTCAACACCCGCCGTCGACACGTTCTCCCTCTACTCGATGACAGCTCTTTTTCTGTATACGGTATTATATATCTACAGTATTTCGCCTCGCGTAAAATTTTGTCGTCGCGTGACACGGCGTCCGCTTTCCGAAGAACAGGACTGGCTGACTTTGATCGGATGGTTGTACTACACCCTGTATACGTGACTTCTGTCGCGTGCGTTTCCTGGGAGGGTGGAAGGGCAGGCGCGCCCAGACACGAAACTCAGCACCTGTCATGCAAACAAAATGCATGCTTTTATATATGGCGTGTATAGAATAAAGAACTATTTGCGGTAGCTCTATATTTCTGCGACTTAAAGCATACATATATACGATTCCCCCCCTGGAGACGCCCATTTGATTGACAGCCCAGCCGCCCCTGCGGGCCAGCGGACACACCATCTTCCGTTCCCCAGCACGACATAGCGGGTATTCATTGCCGATCGCGACAACGGAACTTCTATTAAAAAAAATTTTGCTAATATTATTTTCAAAAGCCACGATTTGAGGCACGCCCTATATAGCACATTGAGGGACTCAGGGTCAACTTTTGGCCGCCTGAATCTTTTAAGTGCTTCTGAACCTTAGCGCATGAGCGTTCTTTAATTTAACACCAATGTAAGTGCAGTGGTTACGGTCTGGACTCGAACGGGCTCCCTAGAGCTATGCAGCGCCATTTAATAGTGAATAGTATAGAGGAGTGGCTAGCATTCACATGGGTGTGGAATTCAGAAGCATATTAAGGCGAAAGCCTTCAACGTCTCATGCTCACGTCCGTCCGTCCGTCCGTCCGTCCGTCCGTCCGTCCGTCCGAGCCCTGGCACGGAGCCAGGTGGCCGCCGGGGTGCGCAAACGGACGCCGGTCGCGTCAGACTCTACAGCGCTCGCGCTTTGCTTGCGTAGAGTCGCTGTGCCCAACGTTTGGAATCATTCTGACCGACGCCGTCTCAATGGACACAGGCGTTCGCGGAACACAGTTTGGAATTTACAAAGGTTCCGTCAATTTAAGCGCTGGAACGCGGATGGCGTTTGTACGATGCGCAAAGCGCGAGAAAATACGAACGCATGCGAACGGAGGAAGATTAGTCTCGCGTCTCGCTTCGATTCGCGGAAAATAACTAAACAAGAAAACACGCACACATTCGGTTTGTGTGTTATCTTACTGGGAGTTTAAAAGAAAAAAAGACATGGTATAATCAGTCGAATGGCCACACGCTTTCGCCGTACACACTTTGGAATGTACAAAGTGGCCTTCAATTTTTTTATATTATGCCTCGTATAGAGGTTGCTCGATATTAATCCGAAACCTTCCGAAACCCTACCCCTCACCCTTCCCTCCTACTTATTCGGCGTTGTGTTGGTATCTCTTAAACTCCCATAACTTAGCAATATAATTGAACCAACAAGAACAGTTCGTCCGAGCCGCTCATTTCAAATTCGCTTCTCAGACCTTTCATCCATCAGATCACCGTATCATGTGCACTGCAAAAAGAACACAGAAAATTCTCGGGTTATGTGAAAAGTGCGCTCAAGTGACAGTGCATTGTTACTATATGGGTATCTGGTACGTTAGTGCAGCTTCGTAAATACCGCCGAACAAAATGTACAATGTGCGCCTTTCCCCTCGCTATAACTGCAGTCAATTCAAGCAGTGCAGCTCGCTCTACAACATTTTCTTGAGCAGCGCACAGTGTACGTTCGAAGCGTAATTAAGCCGTACATAGCATAAGCAGCTTGGTTATGTTTTAAATCTGTCGCGTCGCACTACAGAAGCGAAACGCATGTGGCGTGGTTCAATACGTTGAGCGGTGTATCAAAAAAAAAAAAAAGAGAGAAACAATTAGGGCAGTTTCTTCCTAGTGGTGCCAAGCCTGAAGGAAGTGCGGAGCTGGGCAGCCTTCTTTGTCTCTCTTCTGTTTTCTCTTTCTTTCCTCCTCTCTTTCTTTCTTCTTTCTTTCTCTCTTTTCCAGTTTTTTTCTGTCTTTTTTTCCCCTCTCTCTTCATTTTTATTTATTTCTATTTTTCTTCCTATTTTTTTCGTCCTTTCCTTTCTCTCTCTTTCTATTTCTCGCTTGCTTCCTTTTTTCTTTTTCAATTTTTCTACGTGGTTTTGCTTGTGTTACGCCAAGCGACGACAGCATACGGCAGCATACGACAGCCCGGGCCCCTTAAGTGCTCCGCACTTAATATCATCATCAAGGCGCTTGAAGAACAAAAGGAAGAAAACATCTCTATGGCGCGAACGCGCGCTTAATATGCTACAGATGGCTAAGCTTTATCTTGTTTTACCTGCCTTACGCCAAGCGACGACGAGAGCATACGACAGCCAAGGCCCCTAAATGTACCCCACTTACAAGGTTGGCCGTTCCGCTCGGAGCAAAGCGATTGTACAAGAAGTGCATGCTCGACCACGAGGGGAATCTTGCTTATATCAATAACGCTGCACGCCAGA
>JALIZH010025223.1:0-13278 GCA_030522465.1 Rhipicephalus appendiculatus
AAATGCTGTAAGATGTGCGAAATGTTCGAGATAGTGTACACTGAGGCACACAGGACTGTTCGCACAATACAATGTCTGGTACACAAACAAGTGCGCGAGCAACTCTTGCTGCTTTGCCATAAATCTCTTCCTGAAAATAATACAAAAGAAATCCATCAAGCTTTGCTTACTACAAAAATGAATGTCGTGGCAGACTCACACCTGACCATACAATGGAGACTTTACCAAAACACGAAAGAAATGCGAAATTGAGATGCTGCTAAGTAGTTCCTTGTAAACTTTTCACTGCAACTACAGAGGGCGAAAAATACACGACAGTAAAGAAATGCAAAACAACACCAGAAGTGTAGTTAGTCCTGTGTACTACCATTCGTGCAGGTGTCTCTGTCAGTGACATTAGCATTGTAGTATAAAGGGGGTGCAAATGTTAGTAAGATTAACTTCGTAAGTAAACGCATTTCAATGGAGGTCTGGAGGTGTAAATGCTTGAGGTCCATGTACTTAGCTTTATATGCACGTTATAGAGTCCCAGGTGGTCGAAATTTCTAAAGCCGTCCACTACGACCTCCCTCATGACCATATGGTGGACTTGGGACGTTAAACACCAAGAATTATTATCACTGGGTACTTCAACATGTGCGACACTAGCTTGTTGATCAACAACAGGTGCTCTGTTTAGGACTGTCGTGTCACATTTATGTGACAAGGAAAATACCGCAAAAGAAGAGAAAGAAGACTAACGGGACATGACGTTGCATCAGGGCACCAAAAGAAAAGGAAGACGAGGTGAAAGATATAAAAGAGAAGGTGACGTAGACAGGGGGGGCTCGGGAGTGTTCCAAGGTGAACGCGTGTGCTGGGTACGAGCGTCGCCGGCCTGTGTTCCGGGCGCTCGAGCTCCGACGTCCTACGGCAACGCACCGTAGCCACCGCCTGGGTGAGGACACATCGAGGCCGGGACCGGGTGAAAAAGACCAGCAACGCCCAAGGAGCGCCACCGGCTCTTGTACCGTGCGCTCCAACCTACGGCACCGCTCCGTAGGCCTCAACCGAGCCTATCCCCGTGGGATGCGGGCCCCCTCCAGAACCAGCGACACCCCAGGTCAATGAACCACGAGCCGATCAGCCTTCGCCGCCACGCCAACACGCGTCCTGCAAGGCAAGTCGGCCCCATCGACTCGGACGCCGATGGCCAGGCCAGTGCCACCGCAACGCCTCCTCGTCTCGTCACGTATCGGCGCCAAACGCCGTGAGTGCTGAAAGCGAAGAACGCTTTGAAATAACTAACGACTTACGTTCTCTTTTCTTTTTCTTTTTTTTTTTTTTTTTTTTTTTGCGGGGGGATAACTTGTTTATAACGGCGTCCAATTTAGTGTGTTTCTTGTTCATGTTAGCAGAGGTTTTTGTTTGTTGGTTGTGTGTGCTTTCCATTAGAGGGGAATTAAAAAATGTCTGTTGATAACGCTGGCGTCTCGTCTATTCTTTCCCGTCGACCGGTGTCCGGAGATCCGTGACAAAATAAGTGGCGAGCCTGCCAGGATCCCTTTTTCTTATTTTTTTGTCACGGATCGTAAGGATTTCTGTGCGGCAGAAAGAATGGATCTGACGAAAATTTTAGAGTTGGCTGTGAAGCTGGGCCTATCGAGTGAGGAAGCTAAGAGTCTGTACGATGGCGAGGTAAAGAGGCTGAGGGATGAGCGAGCGGCGATACGCGAGGAGAGGAATGAAGAGGAGGAACGCGACAAACGGAGAATTGAACGAGAGAAGGAGTTCCTTTTGTGGAAACAGCGGAGTTGGCGAATGAGCAAATGCATGACCCCCAGCCTGCAGGCGTGTTTTGAGAACATAGGGCAGTTACTAAAACAGAAACGGTATCGCACATCCTGTATGTTCCAAATGATCGATGGCGTTCTTGTCAGGAGACGCGTATTAAGATCTGGAAGAGAAGTCCAACAGCTGGTTATCCCGAAAGGCCTTCGAAGGAGAGTGTTGAGCTGGGGGACATTATAACATTAAGGACGGACACAATGGTGTGCAGCAGACACTGTGGCGAATTACGGATAAATTCTTTTGGCCCGGTATCCAGAGTGACATTAAACGTTACGTAAGGTCGTGCCACTTCTTTGATTGTATATGTTGAAGGTATATACAGGAGCCGACTTGATTAGTAGAGTGAACTGGTTGAACTTTCGGATTCTCTCTTCTGTATAACGTGTTTGTATTTCGAAGGCATCAGTGTTGTGTCAGTATAGTGCGGCGTAAGAACATCGACAACCACGGTGGTGAGACACATAAGTGGTTTAGTGTGGACAGTTGCAACGAGTGTGTGTCAGTGGTATATTTTCAAGACAATGGTGGCACGGGATGGTGAGTGTGGTGGTGGTGGTGCTTTAAGGTGTGTGTGAGACAGTGGTAAACGTCGGACTGGCGCTCATCTGAAGACATCACGGATTTTGAGCAGTTTTCTTCTGGAGAAAACTCTTAAGGAAGGGGGCCATTGTCACATTTATGTGACAAGGAAAATACCGCAAAAGAAGAGAAAGAAGACTAACAGGACATGACGTTGCATCAGGGCACCAAAAGAAAAGGAAGACGAGGTGAAAGATATAAAAAGAGAAGGTGACGTAGACAGGGGGGCTCGGGAGTGTTCCAAGGTGAACGCGTGTGCTGGGTACGAGCGTCGCCGGCCTGTGTTCCGGGCGCTCGAGCTCCGACGTCCTACGGCAACGCACCGTAGCCACCGCCTGGGTGAGGACACATCGAGGCCGGGACCGGGTGAAAAAGACCAGCAACGCCCAAGGAGCGCCACCGGCTCTTGTACCGTGCGCTCCAACCTACGGCACAGCTCCGTAGGCCTCAACCGAGCCTATCCCCGTGGGATGCGGGCCCCCCTCCAGAACCAGCGACACCCCAGGTCAATGAACCACGAGCCGATCAGCCTTCGCCGCCACGCCAACACGCGTCCTGCAAGGCAAGTCAGCCCCATCGACTCGGACGCCGATGGCCAGGCCAGTGCCACCGCAACGCCTCCTCGCCTCGTCACGTATCGGCGCCAAACGCCGTGAGTGCTGAAAGCGAAGAACGCTTTGAAATAACTAACGACTTACGTTCTCTTTTCTTTTCTTTTTTTTTTTTTTTTTGCGGGGGGGGATAACTTGTTTATAACGGCGTCCAATTTAGTGTGTTTCTTGTTCATGTTAGCAGAGGTTTTTGTTTGTTGGTTGTGTGTGCTTTCCATTAGAGGGGAATTAAAAAATGTCTGTTGATAACGCTGGCGTCTCGTCTATTCTTTCCCGTCGACCGGTGTCCGGAGATCCGTGACATGTCGATTGGGCGACTTGGTACTGATTCATGGTAAAAGTAAACAGTGCACTTGTAATGAGGACAAAAAGAAGACCTGGACACAATACCAGTGCTTTTACATTGTGAAAAATTGTGTCAACAGTCAGAATACTGTGTACTGATCATAAACACATTGGCAACATAATGTAAAGCAAAATAACGAGAGGGAAGGAGTAGGGTGATTCAACAAGGTTCAACAGATTCAACAGACTTATATCAATGCGATTAAATTAACCTTGCACAAGTGACACATCTCCTAAATGCTATAAATATGCACGTGTAACTGCGGCAAGTTCCAGTGTTGATATGTGACTTATAAAGTGACAATTCCACAAAATACATGTACTGCACAAAATATAATGTCACTAAACACATGTCTGTCACGTCATATGGCCATCATTGTGTCTCTTTAACATGATTTATTCGTTCTGGCAAAATGAAAACAAGCTAATGATGTTAATGTACCTTGATATGTAATTTAACTTTTCTGTCTAGGAAGCGGACAGTGTGCACAATGCAAAGTCGTTCTAAGAAAGGCTGCTCACTCACTCATATTCTGTGCATGCGAAAAGAATAAATAGAAAAAAAAACTTGGTCTTAAAACACATTTCATCACATGAAAGGGTGATAACAGCGGCATTTTTTTGATGTTGTTGCTTAAGTGTATACTCCCAGCAAGCACTGGTTCATTCATACTTCATCGCAAGCAGGGAAATAATGTAGTACAAACATTCTTTTTTAAGGCGCACTCGAAGCTTGTGCGACATTCACAGGAGTTTCAAAACACGCATCACACATCGTTGTTATGTGAGATTAATCACTTTTTTTTCGCTTTTCATTGCACTTTTCACGCGACACAATGTGCGCAATGGCACCAAGAGGTGTCCAAGCAATGATAGGGACGCGCAAACAGAGGAAACATAAGTACTCCGTGAACCGGAGCCCAACGGCCCGAAGTGGGCCATCTGCAGCATTCCGTACGACAATGTATATCAGTCGACGAAACGAAGAAATCATTGGTTAGAGCGTGAATGAATTTATTAAGCATTCTGAGAAATTTGAGCTTTCGTGTGACAACACACATCTACCCTCTGCACAGCTGCATGCATGGCCGCCAGCACTGAATGCATTGCACAGAACTCCGTAAACAAATAAAAAGAAAACATGGCAGAGGAGGTTAAATGGGAGTTTTTGTTTGTTCTCGTTCGTCATGAATGGCGTCATATCGCGAATTCACTTCCTTTTTCCCACCTTTTGTCTATGTAATTTCCTAACGAAGTAAAACTGAAGAAGCAGAACCTCATTACATCCATTTTATTACACCCTAAGGGAGTACGGTCCGAAATGCAAATAGTATTACGCCCTTGAAACGCCGAATTCGGCTAGTTTGCGTTTACAGTGTATACGTATGATGCCAGTGCACCTGAGAAGGCTGCATTTACTTACACACACGAACGCCCGGTTCTTTCCGTGGATGCTACCGAATTCATCGAGCTAGAACAAGCGAAGCTTGTTCTAACTCGATGAATTCAGACACAGTAAATATTCGTAGATTCCGCAACCCCGTGATGCAGCCTCGTTGTGGCGCAAGTTCACCGATAGATTTAGAATCCACGGGCTTACACCTTATTGGCCAAAGGTAGATCAAATCACTCACGAGCTGAGGCAATGGCGACACAGGGAACGTCTCGCCTCACGAGATTGGCTCCCGTCTTGCTAAATGAGTGCTCGCTATTATCTATATGATCCTTCGGCGTCCAGGTACCGTACGTGTGTATATTAGAACGAATGGGTTTTTATGTAAAGTGCCGATTCAATGTCCGGGACATTGTACCGAAGCTATCTCTAAATTGAGGTATTTATGTTTATTGGGAGAACATGAAGCACCCATAGGGAATGCTCTTCTTTTCATTTGTGTATCAGTTTTCCCTGCAACTAATGCATATGCTGCCCATAAATTCATGTTCTGCAAGCGTCGGGGTGCAGCACATATCTTCTGGTCCTTGACACGTGCTGAGGCATGATGGATCGCTCTGGTTTCTATCTGTATTTTCTGGCCATGACGAAACATCGAAGCATGTTAAACATTGCTGTGCATGTTTAACATGCTTTCTTTTTTTCTTTTCAAAAAGCACTGTTTCTTTCTTGCCAATAACATACTCCATATATGGATGGTGCTTTAACAGCAGCGCATAGAACCAGGCGAAGAAAGGAACAGACGCAAATGACCTTGTGGTTGCAACGGAGATTATGAAAAAAAAAAACACATCTTAGCGTTTAAACCCAAATAACAACCTTGAGCGCGTGCACATTGCCAAACACAGATTGCGTGTGATAATGAGAATGCGCTCATGCGTGTTACATATATATATGAACAGTGGAATCTGGGTGATACGATCACGGCTCGTACGAATTTCGGGGTGATAAGCATTTTTCGGTGGTCTCGGCCAAGGTCCATTAGCCTGCAGTGTACTGCCAACGCCTCCTCTATTTTATCAATGCCAGCCAAATGCGCCCGTTCCAGCCGTTCACCGCCCTCTCCTCTAGCCCTTTCCTACTCTAGCCCATCGCCTAGCCTTCGCGTGTGCTTTGCGGTCATGGGGGAGAGCACCCTATATGTAGTGCCTCACGACGGAAATCATATGACGTAACTTTTTGTTCAGTTGTGTGCAGATCCGTGGGGCAGCGTCTTGCATCCCTCGTGTTCACTATGTTGGCGGTCACGCTGGCTCTGTAAGGGATACGGTGTTTTGAGATAGCGCGTTCGCGTTCGTGGCGCTATTCAGGCAACCAATGGGGACGCGTCACTGCGATGCTGCAGTGCATGTGCTGCCTTTAAGAGGTTCCACACGAGCGCTTTGAGGCGGCGGCGGCATTGCTTCGAGCTACAAAGAAGGAGCACGAAGGAACAAATCTGACAGACACATGCTATTGGAAAGGGAAAACGCGTCTATCGCATCTCTGTGGGAAACCGCTCGGACACACGTGTGACGCAAGTAGCCCTACCCATTATGCAGCGTCGCATCACGACCACTCCCTGAACTAATGCGGACCGATGGCTCTCTTTGACGAGCGAGCGTTTGCACTAGCACTGTAAATAGAGGAGGCGTTGGTAGCAGTACGGTTGTTGCGAACCGATTATCACCCGAGCCGTTTGCTACGAAGGTACGCTACCACGCACGTACGAACACCAGCTGCCCGCGCTGTCGCGAAAGGCGCGGCCAACACGCGCAGGCATGCGCGCAGCATCGGCAATTTGTCAGGATAGTCCATCAGCGGCCCGTCGTAGCCTCCGAGATTGTGCGCGAGAATCTTGGAGGTCTTAATGCGCCTTCGCGTTTAGGTTACAGATGGCACATGCGTCGCGCGCTTTTTTCTTTCTTCAACGCGTGACGCCTGCGGCTGTGCTCGAGGAGCGTCATCTTACTGTGCTTACACGTGCATTGCCCGTCTATGCAAGCCACGTCCTCGCAATGAGACCGCCTATGAAAGGTGGACGAGAACTGAAAAAGGAAGCGGACAGTCTTAGCGAAGGAGCTAGGCCTCGCAACGCGTACATGCACGGTTGTTAGGGATGCGCACACCCATAGGCGTGCACACAAAGGGAGGGTGTGGTGGACCTCAAGGTCCGCCGGCTACCAGACTGTCGTGTAGGACAAGAGACGGCACGTCCGAAAACGAACACTGTTTAATGGAACATGAAGAAGAAGAGCTATGGCTTCGTGCCCTCGAGCGAGCGACAGCTCGTGAGGAGCACTGGCGATGATTATGAAAGACGTCTGCTAGGCGGATGAAGACGAAAGTTGCAACATCTTCCCGCGCCCAGCAGATCGCGTCACTCAACTTCCAGTGGGTAGATCATTTGAACAGGGCGGTGGACTTCTGCTCCGCCCGGCAACTGTAGAGAACAGGAACGAACTTTTCCATCGCGTCCGTTATGCAGTTGTCTTATTCTTGCCATCACCCAAACTTCCCGATGGCGTTGTTTGTCGCCGATAAGAACTAAGTTTCCTTCCTTCAGTAAATCAGTACGTTTCGCTTTGTTGACAGCGAAGTTTCTTAGTTCAACCAAATATTCTGTCTGCCAACGTTTCCAAAACGTTTGTAAGTCTTCTTCTCGCTTTCTGAAGAGGCGGTTCAGCTGGTCTTCGCCTTTAGCATCCATCGATGTTTCATAAGGCGGTAGAGATGTAATTCTTCGCCCCACTAGAAAACTTACTGGGCAAAGTGGGTAGGGCTCATCAACATCATTGTAAACAAACGTTAAAGGGCGTGAATTCAGCACGGCCTCTACTTCTGTTAAGGTAGGTCAACACCTTCGAGAAAAACATTTACAATTTTGGTCCAAAAGTTATAATTAAGGTTTTGGATTGTAGGGCTTCGGTAAATTTAAGCTTTAAGATTATGAAATAGATAAATATCGAAAACATAAAATTTATAAAAATCAAAATGTGCCAAAATATGCATGTTGCGCCAACAGTCATAACTAAAAAACTCTTGTTGCAATTCAAACGCAACTTGGCAACTACGTAGTGAGCACAACATTCTGTGCATCTAACCTCCACGATCATCATATCTCTAAGCTTGGGTGTGTTATCGTAAAAATACTGAAAAAGTTGTTATTTGGCAGGTTTGCTTTGCACACAGTTGCCCACTGTACAAAAAGTTACCATTAGTTTTCAATAATTCTGCTTGAATGCACAGCTCCACCTATAAAGAAACAGCACAAAAAAATTTATGCGAAAATATTTATTAGAAAGACGGTTATCATTGTTCGCGTAACTGTAGGAAGCAAAAAATCTCATTTTGAGAAAAATGGCTTTAAAGATTTCAACCGAATGTCTATGAAACAAAGAAACATTCAATAGTCCTGAAATTCACCAGGCTTATAGCTTGGGACCTCTTTTGAAGCTGCACAATCTTCTTTTGAGCGAGATGAAGCACACATTTTTTTCCTAGCTCGTTTCATGTCTCCACCTGACTCTCATCCCCGTGTTCCACAGTGGGTCCACACTTGGAATATTGATTCCCTAACTTGCGTAAATGCTTCTGTTTCGTTCTATACTTCGCAATGTTTCATGACGTACTATAACTTTCTCCTTGTAAAGCCAGAACTAAGTCCAAGAGCTCGAAATGGCACACAAAAAGAACACAGACTGCCGAGTGAGAGCACGTGCAACTTAAACAATAGAGTGCCGCATCAGAGTAGAGGAAATTTAAAAATAAATTGAAAACATCATGTTCCACAAGCTTTAGAATATTCTTAAACACCTTAGCATTACGTAATATGTAAGCGCACAACATTTATGACGAGATGGTAGAATCCTTCAGTTTCGGATGTGTCCAGCAGGTGTTGAAAAAATGGTCATAACTTTCAAATGGCTTACTATAACTGCATTATATTTTTTTCTAAATCTTCTTGAATGGACAGGGAACTTGAAAACAAAAAATCCCAACAACTCATTTTTTTTCAAAAAATGCGTTTTTGAAGGTGGTGACCTACCTTAAAAGCGTGCTGAGCTCCGTATAACCCACGAGTCTTCGTCCAAGCATTTTTCTCAAGCAGTTCTTCACAGAGCGTACTAATCTCTCGTAGAAACCTCCCCACCAAGGAGCAGCTGGGCACAGAAACTTCCACTGGATTTCCAATGCCGCGAAAAACGAGATGACATCTGGGTGACGAACAGCCTTCCGCAATTTCTCAAGCACCTTTGATGTCTTCATAAAGGTCCGGGCATTGTCGCTGTATATGGTTTTACACATTCCTCTTCTCGAAATGAATATTCTGAAGGCACAGAGAAAGCTTTCTGTAGTCATGTCTTCGACCAACTCCAAGTGTATCGCCCGAGTGACAGCACAAGTGAATAGTGCAATATAGGCATGCTGATGTCCGCTTCCTCTGACGTATAATGGACCAGCAAAGTCAATTCCTGTTACCAGAAAAGGTTCGGCCTTCGTGCATCTGTCACTTGGTAAAGAAGGTGTTTCTGGCTGAAATGGCTTTGCTTGCATTCGCTGACATACCATGCATCGACGTATGACTTTTTTGACTTGTTGTCTGGCCTGTGGAACCCAAAATCATTCGCGAATCTGTATAAGCGTATCTCTCACTCCACAATGAAGAACCTTCATATGGGCTTGTCGGATAGTCAGCGTTGTGAAATGACTCTCTTGGTAGAAGAATCAGATTCTGAGTTCCGTAGTTTTCGTCGTTCTTGTTGAAAGCACGACCTTGTGCTCGAATCAGTCCGTCACTGTCCAATAAAAGCCGCAGATGTCTAACTTGGCTCTGCGATGTAAAGGGCTTGTTGTCCGTAAGGTACGTCATTTCATCGCCATAGTGTGTCTTTTGCTCGACACGTATCAGATACAATTCAGCTTCCTGTAGTTCTTCAGTCAGAAGCTCCTGTGATGACATGTGCATTCCTTTAAATTTCTTCGTGTATCTCAACACCCACGCTGTCACTCGTAGAAGTTTGATGCGTGAGCTGAACCTCTCCGTGTCAATTATTCTTTCCAATGGTGCTTTCGTGCTCACAGCATGAGTCAATGTCGTGTCGAGACATTCCGGTATTTCTGCTCGCGTGTCTTCACCAAAGTCTTCAGACCATCTTGAGTAATCACTCATCCATTTCGGTCCATGCCACCACAGTTCTGTCTGATGTAGTTTTTCAGCTGATATACCTCTTGTCAATAAGTCTGCTGGATTTTCCTTGCCTGGACAGAAACGCCAAAACGAGATATCTGTAAGTTTTTGGATTTCAGCCTCCCGATTTCGGACGAATGTCTTCCACGTCGTCGGTTCTTTTCGAATCCAGCAGAGAGCAATTTGTGAGTCGGACCAAATTGTTATCTTACTGAAAGATAGGTCAGAGTTGCTTGCAAAATAACGGTAAATTCGGGCTGCCAACAGAGCAGACATTAACTCAAGTCGAGGAAGTGTTATTGTTTTGATTGGTGCAACCCTCGTTTTTGCAAACAGGATTGTACTACAAGCTTCGCCCTTCGAATCGAACATGGAAGCGTAAGCTACTGCTCCGTATGCTGATTCGCTAGCATCGGCAAAAATGTGCAGGTTCGTCTCAAAAATCCGTCGCAGCATTCCGGCTCCCAACAACCTAGAAATGTGGATATCCTGGAGGTGAGTTACTTCTTGACTCCATTTTACCCATGCATCCGCCAGATGGGATGGTAACGGTTCATCCCACTCCAGATTGGCTCTCCAAAGGTCTTGAAGAAATATCTTCGCTCTCACAAGAAAGGGAGACGTAAGACCTAAGGGGTTATAAAACCTTGCCACAGCTTGTAGATGAAAACGCTTCGTCACCTCGTGTTGTGAAATAAAGTTTAAGATGCTCGTAGGATGGAAACAGAAGCTGTCGTTCTCCGTGTTCCAAGAAATCCCAAGAACTTTTAGTATTCCTGGCGGCGTGCAAAGCGGTTGGTCTTGTTTTATGATGGAATCTTGAAAACAGGCAGTCACTGCAGGGTCATTGCTTTTCCACTTCCTGATGTTCATAGAAGCATCTTGGAATATCCTCACTATTTCTTCATGCATCCTAATAGCATCTTGTGTTGTGTCAGCTCCTATCAGGAGGTCGTCCATATACATGGATTTCTGAAGCAGGAGAGCCGTTGTTTTGTACCGATTCTCGGATCACCGGAAATGGTGTTTCAGGGTGGCCATCAAAAGAAAAGGGCTTGAAATTGCGCCAAATGGCACTCTGGCCATTCTCCAGATTTCTTCGTCTGGTAATGGTTGATTCGTCTGAGGAGAAGTGGCGAACCATAGAAATCTGAGGGAATCTCTGTCTTCTTCATGTAGTCCAATCTGAAGGAATGCTTTTTCCACATCTGCCGTCATGGCGACCTTGTATCTCCGGAAACGCAAGAGCAGTGTAGCTACGTCCGGGTTTAGATTCGGACCGGATTCTGTCGTTCAGGGATTTGGCTCCACGTTCATGTGAGGACGCGTCGAAAACGATGCGAATCTTCGTTGTAGTCCGGTCTTCCTTGATCACGGCTCGATGAGGCATGTAGTACGATCGGTGCTCACGAGTGCAACTTGAACTGGAAACTCTTTCTACTGAACCTTCTTCCAGATATACACGAATGGTCTTGTCATATTTTTCCAGAAGGCTGTGGTCTCTCATGAACTTGCGCATCAAATTTCCAAGGCGTTTATTTGCCACAGAGAAATTGTCTTCAAGTTCTACAGTTTTCTTCCAAGGAAGTCGAACTTGATAGCGACCGTCCCTTTTAGTTATATTTCGCTCAAATTCTTGCAGTGTCTGTTCGCTATCTGAGATGCTTTCTTCATCCTTGACGCCGATACTTTCCAGGTTCCAGAATTGCGTGAGAGCATCCGAAACAGTGTCTTTTTCGATGCAGGTTCGAAGTACTACGGCGGTTGAACAGTGAATGATTTTACCTGCGAGAGGTAGCGGACCTTGCACAGTCTATCCTAGTTTAGCGCGCACAGCTTTTAGATCTTTCCATCTGTTGCACACGCTTCTCACGTCACCGGTCACAAAGCGCCAGTAGTAGTCGGACCCCAGAAGCAAGGAAATAGAGTTTTCGTTTTCTCCTTTTAGATAAAGGGCTCGCGTGTCCAATCCAGCTTCCTTCATCTTATTTTTGACTTCTTCCCCTGGAATTGGAATGTGCTCGCTGCAGATGTCCTCTACTTCTGAGGCTTCGATCAGGATCGGTTGCTTCGCAGTTTCTTCGAAAACTTTCACGCGTACACTTCTCATTGTTTTTTCTGTCTTGTGACCTCCAAATACTCCAACTGTCACAGTTTCCTCTTGCAACAGCTGGCAGCCAAGTTGGCGAGATGCTTCGATGGTGATGAAGCTCCGCTGACTCCCGCCGTCGAAGAGCACCCTGTAGTACTTTGAAGACATCGTACCTGCTATTCTGGCTGTCAAGGACTGCAATAATATAACAGGACTCGCTTGTTCCGAGAGGAGGTTGACTGCTGTCGCTGAAGCATCGTTTGCCTTCTTCTGGAAGTCCGGGTCACACATGGATGTTACATGCCGTCGAGAACATCTGTCGCATTTCTGGTTCCCTCTACAGTCTATTGCCATATGACCTCGTTTCAAACATCGGAAGCATCGCCCGGCCTTAGCGAGAATCTCTTTCTTTTCTGTCAAGTTCACTTTGTTGTCGCAGGCTTCGGCACGATGTCTTGATGACTTGCAAAACATGGACACATCAGGGTCCTCTAGCACACTTTGTAGAGACGCTGCTGACGATACGGTACGGTGCTCAACTCTTCGCGACATCTCTCCAGTTTTCTGACGCATTTCTGGCCGCTTTGGGGACGCGTAGGCCGCCAGAGTTTCTCGGCACTGAAGCTGATGTTCGATGAATTTCAGAAGATCTTGCAGCTCTTTCTCGACCTTGGTCGTCCTGTCATCTGGATCTCTTTGCACTTGTATCGAAGATACCGCAGCGATCGTTGCTGTCGTCTTGTGAAGTTCGTGATACTTCATCACCAAGTCTGGTGGTAAGGCTCGCAAGAGGATCTCCCGTAGCATGGAGCAGTATGTAGAGGGGGCTTGTTCCAAGTGCTCCAAGACTCCTCACATGGACTTGGACTTCGTCATAGAGTTCTCGAAGTGCGGTGGTGCTAGACGACGACAGGACTGGTCTAAGGTCCAAGAGGCTTCGGAGATGTTCCTGGACGATGATCCTTTCGTCCCCGAAGCGTTTCTTGAGGATGTCCACTGCGTCTTCATAACACTCTCCCGTTGCCTGGAGTCCGGATATAGCTGCAGCGGCAGTTCCAGTGACCAGCGTGCTCAAATAGTTGAACTTCTCGGCAGCGCTGAGGTCGTCGTTGTTGTGAACTGTCGTCGAGAACTGCATTCAAAATCGATGCCATTGCTGTCGATCGCCGTCGAATTTCTGCAACTCTAGCTGCGGCAC
>JALIZH010025224.1:0-31449 GCA_030522465.1 Rhipicephalus appendiculatus
GAGTACACACGGTGAAGTTCGCATGAAGTATTGAACGACGACGGGACGCAGAATAAAATGTATTAGCTAGCAATATTAAGAACAGCCACACACTCAGGGAGAGGAGACAGAAAATATCGGGCAATGGAGAAAAAATACGCTGTGATCGATCGGGAAAAAGAATGCCTGGTGACGACGCAGGTTAGCTCTGCCTCACAGCATAAATAACCGCCAGCAGCTTTATGTCGATTTCTCAGTGCGTTGGCTGTTTCTCTTTATTTCAGTAATTCAGGAACTCCAAACGAAAGAACCTTAAAAAAAAGTCACAGTTTCACCGCAAGGGTGAAGCAATGAATGCGATAGCAACAAATTGTAATGTTATACGAAGTGAGGCTGGAAGCTAACTCTTTTGGATCCGATCTCACGCAACTCAAGAAAACGCTGGTTTAAGAGAATACGGACTCTTCAGGGACACTCTTCACACCACATTCTCTTCGCGTTGAGAGCGCAGCAATAGAAGGGTATAGCGGCCGCTCGCTGTCGGCTGCCGAGATGGGAGATAAGGCGCGCCCGCGACGACCGCGCTCGTAAAATCGAAGGTCACTCGAGGGAACCCTCGCTCGCCTTTTTTCACGCTCGTGAACGACGGGCGAGGTCGGTCGAACAGTTGGGGGGATCTTATCGGATGCGCCTGCCGGCTCGTTTGTTCTCCGCTTCAGCCGCGTTCATCGCTCCCGCTCGCGCGCTATTACCCGCTGGTAGAATGCACGATGCGCAGGGGGCTCTTATCAACTTGGACTTCATACGCGACATGGCGGCGGCGGCGACGGCAACGGCGACGGCAACGGCAACGGCGACGGCAACGGCAACGGCAAAACCCGTCGAGACTGTCCATATAATTGCTTTACGCAATAAAAACGCTGTAGGACAGTTCGTTCAGAAAAGGAGGGATCGGACCATGGGCGAAAAAGAAATAAGAGAAATGGGAGAACAAGAACACCTGTGTAAGCCACGCGGATCCTGCAACAGTGGTGCGCTCCTCTCCACTGCAGTTATAGTCATTATATTGTCCTTTGGAATTCGCCTGAACACTGAAAATTCGAAAACAAAGCCGGCTGGCGCGGACATGCACGCTCTACTGCTACGTAGGCAAATGAAGTCTATGAAAACAAAGCTGTGACGATTCGCTCGGCATATGAAATCATGTCTTGTCGCATTTAAAATGTCATTCACCCCAATATGCATTCACCTAAGATAACTCAAAGGCGAAAGTTATCTTCTTGAACTTCTCAGTCGATTATATTCATCCTCCGCTCCCCCCCACTGCCCCCCCCCCCCCCACCCCAACTAGAGTTTTCAGCACCTAACATGGGTTTGCACTGGCTCCGAGATGAGAGGCCTGTAAGCTCTCTGCATCTCACGTCGCCACGGTCGGCCTGCCTTTGACCAATGGAGGTGTCGTAGGAGCACGTCACCATATGACGTCATAACATGTGACGTCATAGTGGAGTGACAGAGTTTGGCAATATGTGACATACTCATGAAGTCACTAAACGACTCAATCATATTGTGATGATATTTTGCCTCACCTCACGTTGATACCGGCGGTCCCTTGATTTTCATGTTCGATGAGGCATCTAAGTTTTCGCCTTAAAAAAAAGAACCATTCTCGTCCTGAATCTACGAGGCCGGGCTGTGGGCACTGGCCAGCAACCTTTGCTTATTTCACGCCCAGCGCAACAATTTTAGGGAATGCTGCGAATAATCAGCGATATATTGTGGGACAATGGTCTGGCACTTATAAAACATACTTATATCCCATTATTCGGTTTAAAAAATGCACAGCGCATTATAACATACTAATTCCCCACATGATAATATTACCACGCTGTCCGGTCGCTTCGGTATGCTACCGTATGTATTGCATCCAAAATCCAAGATGCGATGTTCATTCACAATATTTTACGCAGAAATAACACATTATCACACGGCTTCTTTATGATTCATAATCGGAATGCGAGGAACGCCATATATATATATGTAAGTTTTAAGGCGAAAACCTAAGATTTCACATCAAACGCAAAATATTGACCATCAACGACGGCGTCAACACAAGTGATGCAACAAAGTCATCATCAGGTGATTACGCCATCATAGAAAGTCATTATGGCGTCACAGGTCGCTAAACTTTGTGACATCATAGCGATGTGAGATTGTGACGTCGTCACAAGACATCATCGCTTGGTTAAAGACGGACTGATCACGGAGGCAGTGCAAAACAAGGTGGATTGCCGGATGCTTCCCATGCTTCGGATCCCGAAGGCAGTGCAAAAGCACGTTAGCAGCAAAGAAAAAAAAAAGGGGGGGCGGGGGAGAATCATTATATCGACTGAGAAAAAAAAATGCCCCCCACCTCCCCTAAGGGAATCGTGAGGAAATGCGAATGCATTTCGTGCGCGCTTCACTGCATTTATATATGGTGGTTGTGGTTCGAAGAAGGAAAAGGCGCCTCAATTTCTGCAGCCCGGTCGGGAGCACGGCGCAGCACCTGTTTTTTTTTTTTTTTTTTTCTCTTTTTTTATTTTTTATTTATTTTTTTTTTCATATATAGCCCGCCGAGCTCCCGCGATGCGAGCGCCCTCACGCACCAGAGCGCGCTCCTCCTCTCCACTCACTCTCCGCTACTCCGCCCGCACCAACCTGCTCCGGTTGCTAGGGGGCGAGGATAAGCGCGCGCGCCCGCAGCTGTTGCTATGGGAGAGGGAGTGAGAGCGGAGAGATAACACCTGCCGCGGACAACGCCAACGCCGCAAAACGCCGGATGCCTGACATAGCCCGACTATGAAATGTATTCGCATTTAAAAAATCCACGCATATCCCCGAAGTGAATGCTGATGACGGATGGGGGCGAAGCAGAGTGCATCGGATCGTGAATTATCTCACCGCCGCCCCGTCCATGGCGGCGGTGAGAATGCGCAGAGCGCGCTCGCTCGCCCCTTTATCAGCGACCCCCGGCGGCGTTGTGAGTCTCCACCTCCGGTAGATAACGCTTCTGGCGCTTAGCCGCCGCTTGCTGCGCCTTCAACTGCGGAGTAGCTTGTTGTTGGCGTTGCCGCTTTGCCGCTTTTGTGTTGTTGTGGCCTTCTATTTTGTTCTTGTTAACCTTTTGTTCTGTCATAAGCTTTGATTGATGGGTGGTTAAATGTCGGTGTTTTTACGGTGTTAGGGCTCTTTTGTTTCTTGTTAACAGCCTTTTTATAACCTTTATGCTGTTAACAGATATACAGTTTCGGTTTTGGTTCTGTAGACTACAACGGCCGGACGGACATTGTGAGCTCTTAAGGTGCTTTTGCCCCTAAAAGAGGATGGTTTTCACCCTCGAGTTCTCTGAGGCGATTCCATAAAAGACCCTGTGTGCTGAACCAAGCAGTGACTAGTAAATCTCATAGCCAAAGACAAATTCAGTTTCATGCTGCCAAAATTTGGAATTCGGTACCTGATGAATTAAGCAAAAATAGCTCACTATTTTGCATCAACACCTCTGTGAAAAAAACTGCTCTTCTAAAAAAATTATGAGATTTTTATCGGTTTTCCTCTCAGTTTGTTTTAAAATGTGTCCGATTGCTTCTTGCCCGATCTTTTCCAATAGTCTAAATAGTTATACAGAAACCTTTAAATTGATGTTGCTTCTATGTATAAGACACTTTTACTTCTTGTTCTGTTTGATGTGTATGTATCTCCCACTGCTCTTGGTTTTATCACTAGGAAGTATACAAACATTAATATTTGTAGTTGCTATGCATGTACATCTACTAAACGCATATACTAGCCTTTGGCTACTGGCCCAAAGTTGCTTTGCACAACTTCATGCATCTATGAAAAATGAAACAAAGCAGTTCAAATACGAATTGAAAAGAATTTAACTGCGCGTGACCACCTTCGCGCAGTGTGCTGAGGTAGCCTGTACCGTGCCTGGAGATCATGCAGAGCCCCTTGTACAGGCTTCACCATTTTAAATATTATTTTTCATTGCTACTGTTTATGAAAATGAAACATTGTATGTCCTCACTGGATCATTTCAACATCTTCACATTTTTCTTACACGTATCACACATTGTACCAATGGGAACACCAAAGACATCCTCGTTTGAACTGTCGGCGTTTCGTCTGATCTTGCATCGATCACCCATTCAATGTGTCTGTACCAGTGCACACTGTTCTGTCATTCTATGTATATCTAGCCAGCATAGTAGCTCTTGTTTAGAGACCAAATCACGGCTGCAAACACTTGCCGGGCTCTGTAGTAGCCATTCATGACCTTTTGGTGAGCATATCGGTCATTGCTCCTACACTTGTTTTCCTTTACCCATTTCGACTCCGCACGGTGGTACGTGAATAAAGCGACGTCAAAAACAAACCATCACACCTGAGTTCCCCGAATGAATAGCCAGGTGAGTAGCAGAAAAAATGCTGTTAAATATTTCGTTGAAAGTGTATTGCGTGCTTCCCTCAGAATGTATGACGACACTAGTCTTTCTGAGGAAGCATCAAATGTCGCTGTGACCTTTGGAATGCAGGTGAAGGAAGCCATCTATATGTTTCTGGCTCAATACATGCGCTTTTTTTATGTTATGAGGGGGAGTGTGTTCATTCGCATTGTAGAAGGTGAAATAAGCAGCTTTTGTAAATGCTTCGATGAAAAAAACGTGGCAACTCCACCAAGGTAGACGAAAACAAAGAGCACGCCTAAAAAATGATGTCAGTCAGGTGCTGATATCCCCGCGTACTATTTGTTGGCCGAGTAACATGAGTACAGCTTAAAAAAAGCTAATTAGTGAGAAAATAGCCTTTTTAACGCTTTTCGAGTGACGAAATGCAGTTGTCATATTGATTCCCGTTATCCATACCACGCAAACGCGTAGAATGACGGTAGAGCCTCGCACGATGCAAAATGTTGAATTCTTTGTATTTTTTAAATGCGAAGCATTTCTTAGTGTGCCCAAGGCACAGTCTGTCTATCTATCTATCTATCTATCTATCTATCTATCTATCTATCTATCTATCTATCTATCTATCTATCTATCTATCTATCTATCTATCTATCTATCGATCGATCGAGCCACCTACGTGTGGGTGTTGTCGTGATCGCTTCCTTAACATTGTGGAAACCAAGATTGGTATGGGAGCGTAAGAGGGTTTTGATGAACATGACTGTCTGGTCGTGACATGAATAACGAGAAAATCCTGCCGTGTACGTCGTCATACCCTTTTCCCCAGACACGTGTGGAACATACCCGTACACCACGGGCTGCAGTATTTTAAGCATATTGCCATGCGCACTCATTTTGTATTTCTATGTAACCGGTTTGCTGCACGCAGTACAACCAATGCCTTCTGCGAACCGTGCACGAATGTCTCGGAACCTTCCAGATTATTCTAGAATACTCTGAGACGGTTGAGCGCGTGAACGTAAACAGTATAGTCTATTCTGAAACCAGGCTTTTGACCCCGGCCCTCAGCATCCCAAATTGATGGAATGTTGGAATGAATAAAGTTTCAAAGTTTCAAAGCACGGCCACCAGCGATAACACTCGAACGTTCGATGCCGCAGCTGTGAATGCCGACATTTCATGATGAGAAGAAAGAAAGAAAGAAAGAAAGAAAGAAAGAAAGAAAGAAATAAATAAATAAATAAATAAATAAAGAAATAAATAAATAAATAAATAAATAAATAAATAAATAAAGAAAGAAAGAAAGAAATAAATATATAAATAAATAAATAAATAAATAAATAAATAAATAAATAAAGAAAGAAAGAAAGAAAGAAATAAAGAAATAAAGAAAGAAAGAAAGAAAGAAAGAAAGAAAGAAAGAAAGAAATAAATAAATAAATAAATAAATAAATAAATAAATAAAGAAAGAAATAAATAAATAAATAAATAAATAAATAAAGAAAGAAAGAAAGAAAGAAAGAAAGAAAGAAAGAAATAAATAAATAAATAAATAAATAAATAAATAAAGAAAGAAAGAAATAAATAAATAAATATATAAATAAATAAATAAATAAATAAATAAATAAATAAAGAAAGAAAGAAAGAAAGAAAGAAAGAAAGAAAGAAAGAAAGAAAGAAAGAAAGAAACAAACAAACAAACAAACAAACAAACAAAGGTAGTACGTCAGGCACACACATGCCAAGCTATACCCTTGCCCCTATTTTTCTGATAGGTCAAGGGCTTCTGAATTATTTCCCTGCTCATGCTTGTCCGTTATGCATGTGAATATCAACAAACCTCATTTTTTTCTTCAGCACCATCTGCTGAAAAAAATATGAAATTGCAAAGGATTTCAAACCGACGCAGTGGCGTCATAATAGTTTCACGAAGCTACCCCACATGCTTCTATGCCGTGGAGCTCTTCATGTACCCAAATATTTCGCAATGATTCAGTTCAATTTTCAGGTATTCTTTTATGTGGTGTTTGGAGAGATTACACTTTGTTTTAAAGAGATACTACAAGAATACTAGCCAGAATAGATACTAGCCAGAATTACAAGAGATACTAGCCAGAATTTTTCTTCGGGGGGGGGGCGGGGGGGGTCAGTTTGTATGTGTGCGTGTAGATATACGCAAGCCAAATTGAAAAATTTCGGGGGAGGGAGAGGCTTTAATCCCCCCCCCCCCCCCCCCCCCCGCTACGCCTCCCCTGGCGAGCAGCCTAGAGCATGGTTGCCCTCGGTATAATTACACGCTGGAAGAAATAACGTTGCGCAATCAACACGAGGACGAGAAAGGAACACTTACAACAGAAGAATGGACTGTTGGGCGAGTTGGTATTCCATGTTTCAAGAAAGTGCGCGAAAAACGTGGACGAAGAGAGACGGGAACAACACAAGCGCATACTAACAACTGACATTTTTTATTGAAAGCACGAGAATATAAAGGAAGAAAATCCCCAAAAAACTATACGTGCGTGCACGAACCCAAAGACCACTACATTTGCGCATCAAGATACCCAATCTCTGATTGATGCAGTGCCACGGAGGGCTTAGCGACACAACTAACACCAACTAACACCATCAACACCAGGTATGTTGATGATTATCTAGTTCTCGTTGATTCATGCCGTTGTGTCAGTTCAAGAGTGGATGTCCTGAAACTTTTCAAAGAAAAAAGGGTCCGGGCTCAATTTCACTTTTGAGGTTCCGAAAGAAGGTGCCATACAGTTTTTAGATTTGGAGCTTCGGTTTGGTGGTTCGCATGTTTGCTGGCTTTACTCCCCGCGTTCGGTAAAGCCAATTTTGATTTCAGGTCCAGCCATTCGAAGCTGGTCAAAAATGGTGTTGCTAGTTCCTGTCTGACCTCAGCGTTAAAGAAAAACATGCCCGCACTTCCTTGCAGAGAGCTTCTCTAAGCAGCTGGGGCGTCTTCGGGAGGTGCTCGCTTTCCTGCAGCCAGTTTGGCTCGCCTATGCGAAAGGATTCTGCGCAGCTTGAAATCCGAGGTGAAAGGTGCTGCTCGTGATGCTAGAGATCCCGATAAGAAGGCGCTCGTCAGTATTCCCTACTTTCATGGTGTGTCGCATCGCCTGAAGAAGGTGGGCGCGAAGTATGGGATTCGCGTGGTGTTTTCTGCGAGAAATAAGTTAAGCAGTTTGTGTGGGGTGGTGGAAAGAAAGGTCGAGGGTACCGCGCAGAAGTGGTTTGAGTGCAATGTCAAACACAGGGAAGCCCCAACAGACTGCGGCAAGGGTGTTGTATATTCTGTTCCCCTTTCCTGTGGCAATAGCTACATTGGCCAGACCGGGCGTTGTCTCAACCAAAGGTTGAATGATCATCGTCTTTCTATGAAAGGACAGCCTTCAACTAACCTATCATTACATTGTCGTCAGTGTAACTGCAGCCCAGATTTCAGAAGAACCAAAGTCATTGCGCGGCATAAGGATCGTACGACACGTGAGCTGGTGGAAGCGTATTTTATTTTAAAAGCTGGTGTTAGTTGTGTCGCTAAGCCCTCCGTGGCACTGCATCAATCAGAGATTGGGTATCTTGATGCGCAAATGTAGTGGTTCTTTGGGTTCGTGCACGCACGTATAGTTTTTTTGGGATTTTCTTCCTTTATATTCTCGTGCTTTCAATAAAAAATGTCAGTTGTTAGTATGCGCTTGTGTTGTTCCCGTCTCTCTTCGTCCACGTTTTTCGCGCACTTTCTTGAAACTTACAACAGACTGGAGCAAACTAACAACTGAAGTTTATTTGAGGAAACACTGATACTTATACATGTAACAATCAAACGTCACCATCAACACGTGCTCAAGCTCTATCGTGACATGAAGGTAAATTCTTTTTCTTGGAGTGCTACTGACGCGCAACTAATGCAAGTGTCTCCTGCGCGCGCAATGTAAAACGCCTTGAGGATCTCCCTCTCTAATCTATCGCCGGATCGTCCCAAGAATCTTGTCTGATTAAGAATTGGACGGCAGTTGCAGCGCTTACAGTGTTCTGCCATAATTACACAACCCGAAAAAGATTTCCTCTGGCAACGCCGACTTACTTTCAAGTGTCAAAGCCAATACTACCCCCTTGAGCACGCTCCATGAAGCGTTAACGGCACTGAATTAGCGAGCAGCGGCGTATTTCGCAAACGGCCGCCGTTTCCTTAAGTCGCGCTGCCGTCCACACTTGTCCGTACTGAGCATTTCTAAGCACCGCGAAAGTGCTTAGAGTGTTAAGTCACGAAGCACTCAGTTCTTTCCAACAACAAATAAAAGCAAGCCATCGTGTGAAGAAAATAAAAGACCCAGAAGCGAACTTGGCTATTATATAGGCTCACACAGCTCCTTTCAAAACAAGCGAAGTACACTCTGGAAAGCTGACACATGTATCTCGACCTGCAGTTCATGAATTGGCACTTGGGAATCAGCTCGGAGAAGAAAACCTCTTTTCGACACTCGCGGTGCTGTATATACTTTTTTTTAATAATAAAGGTACAAATATACTTGCTTGGTTGTATGTTTACTTAGGTTTATTTCCAATACTTATTTTCTCCTGAAATATTTGATTATTTCTATCAAGCTTTTCTATAAATATTATCGCCAATACCAGCCATAACGATGAAAAAGGAACAAATTCTTCTTCAGGCGAAATCATGCTTGAATTTTATGGGAGCAATGGCTCTACATTCGGGTTCATATCTTGTGCTCGAGTAAAGGCAGTTTTTCTTTTGCTGCAGATGTTTTCGACCACGCGCCCATTCCCCGACAGGCAGGACGCAATCGATGAAGGGCGTTCACTCTGCTCACCCTTACACGACCAGGTGAAAAAAGGTGTCAGGTCGTGTGGAAAAGCGGCGGCTCAGGCGAACGTTGACATGTGTTTCCGCGTATCACTCGTTTTCTCTTTCCTCCTTCTTTCTTTATTCTTTTCCTCCCCCCTTCCCCCTCCCCCGCAGCAGGGTAGCAAACCGGGTACAACCTGGTTAACCTCCCTGCCTTTCCTTTGCCCCTCACTCTCTCCATCTCAAGAGACATCGTCCTGATGAAAATGCTAATGTGCTTCGTCGTTCTTGGCACGAAGCAATAGAAGCAGATGATGAAGGGAAAAAACTGGCGTGCGTAAAATAGGTACAGCAAGAGCAAGGATACCCCAGCGCACTGGAGAAGGTAGACGAACTGTTCATATGAATGACATTATGCATACCTGGGGACCTTGTTCCCGCAGAAGTGGGAAATCAGCGGAAGCCACACTCGCAGCTGCCATAAACATATGCTGTAATCAGCTTAAATTTGATTTTACCGTAAAATCGATTGCGGCGTGCACCTTGTTATTCCAATGACTGAAAAAAAAAAAAACACCCTACGTTTTGTTTCTTTAGGATTTTCCGGTCGGTGCTGATTATTCGAAAATTATTCGAATACCTTTCGCTGTTTGGAATACGCCCTGTTCAATTCAAGTACCGAAACAAATAGAGCGCAATTCAATTCGTTATTCAAAAATTTTCGGATGTTCGCTCACCCGTTGTATTTTGTAAAGAACAGAGTTTCTCACCAAGACATCTGTATACCAGTAGTTCAGGCGCACAGAATGTCGTCCTGATTCTGTGTGACTCACGGCCCGTCTTGAATAGTGGGTATTAGCCAGGTGCAGAGGCAAAACAAAGAAACAAGCACCGAGATACCCGGCGCGGCAGCCACGAAGATCAACAAGGTATGCAGCACCAATTCCTAACGCCTACATCCGATAACGCTTTTATCTTTAACATTAGAAGACAATTGACCATTCGTTTCTTTCAGTCATCAGACTATTCAACTTATTAGCCGGCTCTTTGTACGTGTACCTTGAAATCAGGCCATTGCTTCGGCAGGTAAAGCTACATGATATATTTTGTTTCTCATTGTATAAGATGAGCAATGGCCAAAACATAACTGGGAAAAAAACAGCGCAAAATTCTGACAGAACACAGGATGATGAAGGCACGACAGCACCGCTCTCTTCGTGCTTTGATCATCTTATGTGTCCTGTCAGAATTCTGCGCTGTTTTTTTCCCCTGTTACAAGCATGAACCAACTAGCCCACGCCTCAATCCTAGCGAAAACGTAAAGATTATATGATCATCAAATTGAAAGGTAGGCCTCACAATTTAGCGTGTAGCCCGCTACTCCAAAACTATAGTAGACGGTATTATAGGGATATGGATAAAATCAAGCACAAATTCAATAACTAAGAAATTTCTCCGCTTGACTACCCCGTGCTAAATGAGTGAGAACAATAAATGAAGTATAAAGAACGTACGGATGAATAATACGAGACTGCGAAATCTATGCAGGGTATGCTCCATAAATTATTTGATAACTGCCTCGTAAAAGTGTATTCATATGCTACCTTCCTTTTGATAGTTGTCCTGACTAAGCGTAGCTTGTTGAGCCTATTCATCCATGCTTTTTATTTCTGGCGACGTAGGCCGCTTTATTGCTGAGCAAGGTGATATCAAAACTTGCCAGTACAGGTCATGCCATAATGGTACCTGGTCGACCGCGAAGAATTTGTAAATCAAGCATGTATGGTAGGATGTGTAGCCAAAGCCGGTAAAGCGTTGGATTGGCTCTCAGAAACGCTGTGCTGTATGTGTCTTTCGAAATATTTCAGGGTAGTTTGGAATGACTGTCGACCCTGAATCCATAAAAATCCTATATTACTCTCAATAAGACAGGCCGCATCATAATCCCTCTAAATGTATTTTATTTTGTCCTTCCTTCTGTGTGTCCTTAAAGCATTTTAAACAGTTCACACCGAGTAGCTTAGATAGATCTCTCGTAATACATAGAAAGCCCATTCCATAGATTTAAAAAAATAAAACGTTTCACCGAGAGTGACAGAAAATTTAGGAGCAATTTATTTCAAACTATTTGGTTCATTCACCCCTCTAAAATTCCCCTTCTAACGTATTAATATTTTATAGAAAGAAATTCCCCCGTACTTTACAAAGCACTTGAACCACAGGACCAGCAGCCTGAAGCACCTGATATCTTGCATAGAGCCTATTTCTCAGGGCTAAGTCAAGAAAAAAAAAAGTGAGTCTTTCTAATGAACTTGGTAGGACCATCAATTCAGCACAGTCAAGTTACAACTTCGCATGCAAATGTAGACGTCTGCTGATATTCACGAACGAGAAAATTACCAAAATAATGCCGAAATGGCGACTTAAATTCAATCGAATTTATTTCTGCAGGGGACCCTTGAAACATGATCGAAATTATACGCTGCTTCATCATGGCTCTCCTGGCTGTTCTGGAAAAAAGAAGTAAGCTCAAAGTCGAGGTTCTTTTTTTACACTAAAGCTAGTCGTTAGGTGAAACATATGCTCTTGTGTGACGTAACAAAGTTAATCCTAAAGCCATCTTGGGGCTTGCCATTTTCTATTTCCGTATCAACAAAAATTTTCCTGCTCTAAACCTTAATAATACATTCCAGCAAGTGGCGGTTACCGCAAAATAATGAGCGAATGTGGTCATTCCAATAGCAAAAACCACTTGTAGTGTTCTTTTTCTATTTCTACCGAACTCGTGAAAACACCCCTCTTTGTTTTTCACGCGCCTATAAACACGTCAGTGCATAGCGCTACAGACCTGTCCAATGTTAGTGTTTCGTCTGTGTGTTCATCAGCAGGCAGATCTATGTTACGCTGTCAAGTTTAAATTGCGACTCATTGAAGTATAGGTATAGGATGAAAGTCAAAACGCTCAATGATTGCCGGAGTGGAATTTGGGCCATGTATCACTAAAATAATCACTGTGGTTGTAATTTATTTTGAAGATGACGGAAAGCAGTTAAGAAAACATGTGCACTTCCATCAAAACAATCACGGAGTGAACTAGTGCACAGGTCATTTATAGAAACCTATTCAATCTATGGCAACATTGTGTAATACTGAGCAAGGCCAGGATAGCTGCTTCTCGGGCATTCCGTATTCACATTAAGCGAATACGGAATGGGAGGAGGAGTAGGCAGGGCCTGCGCTCCTAAAGGATACTCATTTGTCTTCTCAGCCTGCATCAAGGTCAATCAGATGCCCAGAAACCGCACTGCAGGTGTCATTTACTGGGGATTCGATCAGCTGAACTTACGGCAAGGATGAGAGGCAACGCCTCGTTAGAGCAATATTTCGTCGACTATTTTGAGGAGCAATCACGTTCCATCCAATAGGTTACGCAAATAATTCATAGTTCATGAACTATTTGCGACAGGGTGCGCTTTTCCTGTGCCTGCGCGACGTTGTAAATGTACTATTCGCTGCGTATAAACACGAAGCTCCTCCGACACCCCCAGGATATCTGCGTGCTAATGTTGCAGCCCACGTTATTATAAAGGGCCACTGCGAAAATTATTCTCAGAAAAATCAGAAAATTACTCTTCTACAATAACAAAATCACCAAGCTTGCCGCAAGTAGGTACTTCGTGAGCGAGTAAACACGCCGAAAAAAAAATGCTGGTGGTGACGCCACTTTGAAATTGATGGCCCTCCTCAGAGGACAATGCACATCAATTTTATTCGTTGAAAACTACGTAGAACCCGTAGAACTACGTAGTTCTACGTAGAACTTAATTACCCGCATCAAGTGCCATGAGCTAATAGATTTTGATGGCGTTTTCGTTCTACATAGTTCTACGTAGAACTACGTAGTTCTACGCAGTTCTACGTACGGGTTCTACGTAGTTTTCAATGAATAAAAATAAAGTGTATTGTCCTCTGAGGAGGGACATCAATTTAATGCACCAAGTTTCAGGAAATTTGATCGGGCCAATGTCGCCGAAACATAAAAAAATGCACTTCGAAATCCGTGACGTCACTTGCAGAGATTTCGGCGCGAAATTTAAAAACAAATCTTTCGTCTTCGTTATCTCCTCTATTAAAAAACGTCTGATGCTGAAACTATTGACATTAGAATTCTAGGAGTGCAATTAATCAATCTAAGCAAATCCGTTGTTTCACTTTAGTGTTCCTTTAAGAAGAGAGAGGTGACGCGATGCAATCTGCGAGTTTCTCTTTGTTCTGCTCAACACGAAAACATTGCGAATGCGAGTGTTAGCGCTAATCAAGTAAATTGAGCCCGTCGTTGACAAGGCGCGCATAGGCAATTAGTACGCAAATGCAGTGCTATGCCCAATAAAACCGCGAAACTTTGCATAGCTGTTTGATGTATTGCTGTCGCTAATGCGCACAAACATAGGAATAAAGGAGAAACAGCTTTTAAAATAACTGATGTGGTCTTACGTCCAGTAAAGACAACTGAGCAATATGATATATCATATACTATAGTATATGGAAAGGTATCATAGGATTCCTGAGAGGACTAAGTCAAAATGAAGCGAATAAAAATTACCAAGAAAAATTGTACGCTACGGTCGGTGGCGCTCTTCAGTGAACCTCGTTGACGCCAGCTTAGATCAGTGGGTGTGCTATTTCGTCGTAATCATTCCAACCTACGAATTTTATTATTATTGTTTACATATCCACTATAATGTACTTTATTGGACGTGTCACCACCGGGGATCGTCTCCTAAAGTATATGTTTGAGAGCTTGTTTATACGACATAGTGCAAAGAAAACAGCGCGAAAGATGGGGGGAGCAGATGACAGGAGGGCACAAACAGTACCGCTGGCTTAAAACAAAGGCTTCTTCGCCAAAGCCGCACAGTGGATACTTGCGCACTCTAACACTACAAGAAAGAAGGAATGCATAAATTCCATACAATTATTACATAAAAAAAATGTTAGCATCATCGCTGCCTACGATGCACCTTGCGCGTACAAACATCTAAAAGGCAATAAATTTCCTTATCCGACAAAGCAATTGAATGCCTGCTCACGCACACGCTCCTTAGCCTATAGCCATTTCCGAATGTTCCAGAATTTCTCGTATCAACTGATGACGATGACGTATGACAACCGCACGATGCTGAAACTCAGCAACGGAGACACTAAACAGCTTTTCGGGGCATAGAAAAACACATTTACTTGGCATCTGCCGACTATTTCTCCTGAGGTTATGGGACACGCCGTGGCTTTGCAAATGGTTTGCCTCAGCAACGTGTTCATGAGCAGGCCTTTAATAGCTTTATCAGACAAAAAACTTGATTACCTTTCATATAGTTTTACGCGCGATGTGCATGGTATGCAGTGATGATGCCGACAGTTTGTTTATATTACAAATGGTTGTCATTTCTCTGTTACTTCTTTTCGTTTTATACTACACAATTATATATTGCGCGGTTTTGACGAATAAACCTTTGTTGTAAGTCATCGCAGTGTCCACAATTTTTGCGCTTTTATCTTTCTACTAAGTCGTCTCTCTAGGATGAATGCGGCACCGACTGTTTTCTCTTTATTTATCTGACGCAAAAGAAACACATAATCGGTTCGTTCCCATAGCCAATATGAGTGTCTGTGCTGCACTTATTCTTGACCCCTTTATCGATATTGGATTTTAAATATGTTCATTATTTGGTACAGCCACGTGGCCATGACTACACCAAATTTAAACTTTCTTTGCAGACCCACACGTGCACATCGTCGAGTTGAGGCGACGTCTCCTCCGATGCCGCGGAATCGAGCCATTCGGGATTGGGGATGCACCTCTGGCAGCCCACATCCAGCAGGACATAGTAAAAGGTGGAATGTTCAACGCGCATCAAAGCTGCGACCGAAGCATCTTGGCGAAATGGGCAGTATGGTCGACATGGCTCATCCCAACATGCGCCATAGCGCTCCTTCTTGCGATCGTGGGCACAATCTCGATGAGATTCTGGCATTCATTGAGTAGAAGATACCATGCGTCGCCACGTATTCTACGCCTCCAGCCACGAAGAACCAACTCCGTTACTGCCCTTCCCGTATGAAAAAGCATTACTCGTAGCGAAACCACACTGCATCGCTGACGAGTGGCCCGCATCAGCATGGTTACGAAAACTAACACAACGAGGGGATTGCTGCACCACACGTGGAGATGATTTGATTTTGGAAACAGCTCATTCAAATATTTTGTCCTGATATTTGTATCCTGATAAATTATCAAGCATTCATCACGGTGATTTGGCATTCTTAAATTCAATTAACATCCCTCCCATACAAAAGAATCGGTGAACATTGCTTACTTAAACGTGTTCGCAAGATTAAGATCTATGGTTGTAGTGTAATCACGTTTACAAGTGCAGTCTCCCATTTCATAGCCCATCCCACTAATACTGTGTGACAGCATTTGCATGTGACGCAGCCCGTTATGTCCTATAGAAACCGGAACCTGCTCTCGGCGACTGCGTTTCGTGAGCCAGTGAACAGGAGCATACGCTACCTGGCGATCACGTCAATTTTCTGATCACGTCTTGAGAACGTGGGCTCTCATTTCCTCTCTCTCTTTCTCGGCCTAAAATGGAACTCCAGCGATGGCTGGCAACTCCATCGCTCATGGAGTCATGTTTCGCGATTATTGTAGATCGTATTGTTAAGACTGCGCGCAAGACGCGAACACTCGAGCTTATTCCAGAGCTTGCGCGACAACCAGTGGTAAGGCTGGAATATTCGATGACACACGTATAAATGCCGACGCGCTTCACCGCTTGTCAGTTGATCGACGGCCGACGCTCCGTTCGCCGCTATCAGTGCCAGTGCGTATTCCCGTAATCTGACTTTCCGTTTACGGGCCACAACGCGTGTCATTACAATTTGTTGCTCTAGCATTCATTCATTCGGCCTTGTGGCGAAAAAATGCAGAATAAACGCTCAGCTACCTCTGTGAAGACACGTTTCACTTTCATGTTGTACCGATTCCTGTGACAGAGGGATCAGTCATGTTTTTTTTTCTTTCTCTCTCTATGCCTGCTACGAAAATCTTGCAGTCATGCCGAATTGTTTGGTAGAGCGTTTTGAGTACTGTGGCCGAATTAAGCGTTACCTGCGGTAGTAACCGGCTCTAAGCAACGGCTACTCTAAGTTTTGCTGCTGGGACAACTAGACGGCCTCTTACTGGCACCATCCACAGTGCTGCCGGCAAAGTAGAGCTCGGCAAAGCTCGGCAGCGGCGTTCCAAGCAAGCGCCGCCGAATTTCCTGCTGTCCTCGTTGCTCCGGTATGATGGTGGTGAAAAGCATTTAATAACAAAAGATAGGTGTAAACCTCGTTAGAAGTCCCTACAGACTAGGTGGATCTCTATTTCGGGGCCCCATTGGTTAAAGTCACCGTCCTGCCTCTCCGTACCAAGGCCCGCTGGGCCTTAAGGTCTGAGCAGCCGAGCAGGGCCGCCTCCCAGTCCTCTCGTGTAAGGTTTGGGTGAGGAGTAATAGGCCCACATTATGTGGTAGATGTCCGCCACCTCCCCACAGTGCTGGCACTGTCTTGTAACCATAGTGTCGAAATGTTTTATCATTGCAGGACAAAGCATAGTATTAGTCTGGAGTCGCAACAGAATAACAGAATACACTCGTCTGCTTTCTTCAACCCCCGTGCAGGGGGGAAGGGTAGCGGCGATAACTTTCTTTATGCGGCGATGATTTCATTATACTGAAGGAGAGGGTAACCCTCCCCGTCCGTGTCCATCGGAATTGACGGACGTAACCCGGAAATGAGCGCTCGGGCAGCTGCATCTGCAGCCTCATTTTCCCGCAATTCCTGATGACCCGATGTCCATATAATACATTTCGGATGAGGGTCCGTATCTCTTATGCAGTTGTGCATTATTGTGTAGGCTAAGGGTGAGATGTACCCTGCTATGTAATTACGACACGCTCGGCGTGAATCCGTAATGATGCATCTGGATTTACTGTGAGAGGCCGCAAGGGCAATGGCGGCCTCTTCAGCCTGTGTGCAGTATGCGCTCTAAAGGTTAGCCCATCCACCTGTGTTCCTTGAATAGCAGCGGCCGTGTACCACCCCTCGGGAGTTTGGGCCAGCAACGTCTACGTAGTAGACACCTGGCTTCTGTCCATACTGTAGTTCCAGCGCCCGTGCGCGCGCTTCACTTCGTGCGGTCTGTTCATCTCTGTCCATTTTAGTAGGAAGGGGTCGGACCAGAAGGGCTGTGCGCCACAGTTCTGGCATCTTGACCCGCTCCTGTTGGTGGAAGTCATGTTTTATATGTAGTCGCACAAGCAGACTCTGGCCAGAGTTCGTTTGGCCCAACCGTGTGTACTACTTGAGAAGATGAGCTTCCCTGAGCTCTTGATAGGAATTAATCTCACCGAAGGTCTTGAGACGGCTGTTGGATGTAGAAATCGCAAGATCGAGAGCCCGCTTCAGCATCTTCCTAATGACTGCGTCGATTTTTTCTTCCTCATGTTTGCGGAGGTAGAGGTAAGGCGTGCGCTAGCCGAAACCCCCCCTCTTGTTGGAGACCCTGCTGATCATGCGGCCCACCTGGTCTCCTGTCTACCTCAGTTGGGTCAGTGTTGTGTCAATCCGGAGCTGTAAGGTAATGTGCAGGCCGAGGACCCTGATCTTCTCCGATCGTCTGATTGGGGCCGCAGAACGCGTGATGGAGATGCCTGTGTTGTGTTTAGACATGCCTCTGATGTAAAGGAATTCCGATTTGTTGGGCGCGCATTGGAGTCCGCAGCGCGTCGCGTAGGTGTGTGCAATTTCGGCAGCCTGTTTCAGGCTGTCCTCAATAGCACCAAAGTTCCCCTGTGTTGCCCAAACCGTGATGTCATCTGTATAGAGGGCATGGCAAATGCCCTCTATGCACGTCAGCTGACGTGGTAGGTGCATCATTGCGATGTTGAAGAGAACGGGAGAAACAACAGCCCCTTGAGGTGTCCCTCTAGCACCCATTTGATAAGGTCCGAATTCTCGGTCTTCTATGCGGAGCAGGGCGGCTCTGTCCGATAAAAAGTCGACGTAATTGAATGTGTTCCGTCCACAATTATTGTGGCTGAGGTGTTCTATAATAACACTGTGTTTAAAATTGTCAAAGGCCCCCTTCAGATCTAAGGCGAGGATGACCCTGTAGTTGTGTTGCATTGCCACCGGTTGGATGACCTCTCGGTTTCATTGCAGGAGTACATCCTGTGCCGATTTGTGAGGATGGAATCGGAACATGGTGGGAACGAACGTCCCCTTCCACTCTAGATATTCTGAAAGTCTGTCCCGAACCATCGTTTACATCAACTTGCCCACATATGATGTTAGAGACATGGGGCGAGGTTGTCTGTGTTTACTGGTTTCCCTGGTTTGGGGATGAATGTGACCAGGAATGTTTTCCACTCAGAGGGGACCGATATCCGGCCTCACCAAATAGCGTTAATGTATTCCAAGAGGTGTGTCAGCGTAGGATTGGCCAAATTTGCCAGCGTCTTGACCGTGATCTTATGCTGCCCAGGAGTCGTTCCTCTACGCATCTTAGCTACTGCCGCCTTCATGTCATGTAGAAGAAAAGGGGCTTCTAGGGTCTCGTTTTCACTTCCCGAATATGTATACTCAGGACCTCTCGGACCTTGCTCCTGGCAAAGATACCTGTCGCGAAGCGTTTCGACTAGTTGTGTTGTGGTACCCTGAAATGCGTGAAGGGCTCTTCGAAGGGGTCGTTGCGTTTCTCCTCGCGTTTGTGTGGGGTAGATGAGACTGCGAAATAGCCGCCATGTGCCCTTGTATGACATATCATGAGCTATATCATTACATTTGTCTGTCCACTTTGTATCGGCTAAGTGCATGGCGTATTCAGCTGCCTGTGTCGCTAGCTCCTGAATTCGTTTTCGAAGCTCCGGTATGCAGAAAAGGGCTTTTGCAGCTTTACCGACGCTCGCCGCGTTCACCTTTCGTGGAGCCCCAAGTCATCACTGCTTAATCCAGCAAGGTAGATAATCTTAAGAAAGAGTGCCTGATGCATCCTTGGCACAAACACCGACACCTAGGAATACCTATCAACATTGAATTACAAATTTTGGGCTTTAGAGTTGGAGAGCTAGTTAGTATTGCATCATGAAAGGTTACAGCGCAAGCAGACGGGGACGAGCGAAGAACACGCTAGACATAGCTCTAAGAGCAAGCGGCTTGGCACATTTAGTGAACCCCAGCTCCATCGTCTGAAAAAAAATTGAAGGACGCTTTGTACATTCCAAAGTGTGTTCGGCGAAAGCATGTGACCATTCCACTGACTTTGTCATGTCTTCACCAGTGTAAGCGTCAACGCCGCCGCTTACACTGGCGGCGGCGTTGACGCTGGCGCTCATCGCGGCGTTGCGCAGGAGAGAAATCTGGGGAGGCGCAATCACGCAGTGATGGACCGGTGTTTCCCACTAGAACATGCCAATCGCTGCTAATGGGCAATGAGAGACAGAAGACTCCGATTGGGCACAGATACCCGCAGTCCGCTTTTAGTTAACGCGCACGCTGCGAATTTTTATCGTTCGGCAACGCACAGGAGAAATCTCCCACCGGCACCACCTTGCAGGTCAAAATCCATTGCCATATATTCGGAGTGGCCAGTGAACGGTTGTGCAGCGCGAGCAGTCGGTTTTTCAATCAAGAAACTCGCTAGCAGACGCTGCCTGCGTCGGCGTTGCGAGGCGAGAGAGGGGGAAGCGTAGGAAAGAAGAGAGGGGGGAGGGGACGCGCATGCGCATTGGGGGGTGTAAGCGCCGCGGGAGGGATGCCTAGATGAGAGAGATGGGGGGAGGGGACGAGCATGCGCAGTGAGGGTGTGGACGCCGCGGCGAGGGATGCTTAGAGCAGAGAGAGGGGGGCAGCGTAGGAGAGGAGAGAGAGGGGCAGGGGACGCTCATGCGCAATGGGGGGAGTAAACACCGCGGGAGGGGTGCCTAGAGGAGAGAGAGGGGAGCGTAGGAGAGAGAGGGGGAGGGGAGGCGCATGCGCAATGGGTGCGTAAACGCAGCGGCCGGGAGGGATCAACACCACCTGGAGGGATACCTAGATTAGAGAGAGGGGGGAGCGTAGGAGAGGAGGTGCGTGGGGAGGGTTTGCGCATGCGCAGTAATGGTGGTCAGGAAGCACACCACAACCATCACCACCACCGCCGGACGGACGGACGGACGCCGGACGGACACCGGACGGACGGACACCGGACGGACGGACACCGGACGGACGTGAGCATGAGACATTAAAGGCTTTCGCCTTAAAAGATGGGTGGTGTGCTTCTTCCTTGCTTGAGGAGCAATCGACGGAAGACCTCCCACGCGGGGTGATGCTATCGCACGCGCCCTCCGTGCTGCTCAACGGGGCAACAAACTCGTCGTCTTCTAGATTTAATTCTTAGCGCACATTCTAGAATTTCTGTGTAACCACAAAGATTGTCAGTGTATCTGAAGTGCACCAAGTCAATGAAGAGTAGAAAATTGGTAACTCATCGCACTGTCCAATCTTCTGGAATATGGAGGTTGTCGGATAGCTTTCTGTGCCTTAAGCAGTTTACGTATAAGTATTCATTTCACTGTAATTCCATTCCTACGTTGACACCCAACCGGGATATCGTGAAACCGAGCCCTATTCTTTATTCGCGTCCATGTATTTATTGTGATGGCAGTGATGACACGCGAGTCAGCCCATCTCACCACCATTATCTTCGTGGCGTCACGACCTCAAGCATCCAAGCGTTTTGTTTTGTTTTTCTTACTCATGCTTACCCGTTATACTTGTGAAATGCAAGAAACGTCCGATTTTATAATTAGCACGCGCCGCTGATGGGAAACTGCCATCACGAAGCATTTCATACAAACAGGCGCCATGGTGACATCACAGTTTCATGAAGCTATCCCACAAGCGGCTATGTCATGGAGCTTTTCTGCACCCACACAGTTCCTAGCGCTTCAGTTTAATTTTCAAGCCATCTTCTTACGCTCGAACGCGGCGTTTGGAGAGATTACACTTTACACTTTGGTTTAAAAAGAGCTGTCAGGCATTAGTGGTGCATCTTCTGCACACATTAAATATTGCGGAGCTCATACCCCATTGTTATGAAACCAAGCTGGTGAAGACAGCCGGACAGTAAGCTAGCGTCATGTCCTTCTAGAAGGTGCAACGAAAACGAGCAGCGGCGCCTCCAGTCGTCGCCGCGAAGGGCCTGGCGCATGGCTGCTCTCGCTATAATTACGTCTTGAAAAACATTTCCTCGGGTAACGCCACTTAATTTGAAGTGTCAAAGACAAAACTACCCCCTTGAGCACGCTCCACGAAGCGTTAACAGCGCTGAGTTTTCGGAGCAGCGGAGTATTTCGCAAACGGCCGCCATTCCCTTAAGTCGTGCTGCCGTCCACACTTGTCTGTACTGAGCATTTCTAATCACCTCGAGGGGGCTGAGGAGTGCAAAGTCGCGATGGGCTCACTTCTTTCTCACAATAAAAAAGAAACAAGCTATCGTGTAAACAAAAAATAAAAGATCAAGAAGCGAACTTGGCAATTATATAGGCCCCACAGTTTCTTTGCAAACAAAGAAAGTAAACTCAACAAAGTTGACACGTGTGTCTTGTCCGGCAGGCTAATGGATATAGACACTTGGAAATTAGCACGGAGAAGAAAGCATCTTTGCAACACCCTTCGAGGTGTATCTTGATGTTTTAAATGAGTGTGTGGTGAAACTTGTAGAGTAGTATGAAGAATGGGAAAAGTGAAGACAGGACGATGCGCTTCGTCCTGTCTTCACTTTCTTCGTCTGTGTCCTTCATAATGCGATAGAAGTTTCGCCATGTGTCATCGCCAACAAGGCCAATCATACATCCTTTAAAGATCATTAAACACACAAACACAGGTGCTTCGCATCTATATTTATTTATAATATTCACATTCTCTTGAAATATTTGAATCTATCTACTGAATTTCTGGCAATTATATTCGCCAATACCAGAAACAACAATGCATAACAGTTCACATTTTTTCTTCAAGCTGAATCGCGCTTGACTTTTCTGGGTGCGATGGCTTTGGATATCTTATACACGAGTAATTCCAGCTTTCCTTTTGTTGTAGGTGTTGTTTTCAGCCGCTCAATGATAACAGCGGCTCCTGCTTTGAGAAATAGTGGGCCAAGAAAATATATACCACGCGCCCATCCCCGGCACGCAGGACGCGATCGATGAAGGTTGTTCTCTCTGGTCACCCCTACACGACCGGGTGTCAGGTCGTATGGAAAAACGGCGGCTCAAGAGGCATCGTCATAATGGAAATGCTAATGATATGCAGCGTCCATCAAGGAAGGCAAAAGAAGCAGATGATGAAGCGAAAATACTCGGGTGCGAGAAATAGGCGCAGTGCGAGTGATCATTCTCCTCTCCCAGCGCACTCGAGAAGGTAGACGAGCTGTTCGCGAATTTCATTATGCATACCTCGGGCCTCGTTCCCGCAGAAGTGGGATATCAAGAGAAGGCACATTCGTGGCTGCAATAACTTCATGCGGTGATCACTTGAATGTTGATATTAGCGTAAAAGCTTCTATTGCATGCATCTTCATATTTCAGTTATTAAAACAAGAAAAAAATATCTTTCCCTGTTCCAACGTTTCGTCCATTTGCGATTTTCCTGTCAGTGCCGATTATTCGAAAATCACCGGCAAAAATTTCGCTATTTAGAATATTCAAGTATCATATCAAATTCAACACTGTTCGATTTGCTATTCTTTTTTTTATTCGAAAGGTTCGAATGTTCGCTCACACTTAATGTTTTTTTAAGAAACACAGTTGCCAACCAGGGCATCTCTATGCCAATATTTCAGACAGGCAGAATGTCGCCCTCAATCTCTCTGACTGGCGGCCAGTCTTCAATAGTGGGTAATAGCCAGATGCACTGCGAACCTCAAGAAATAAACATCTAGATACCCGACGCAGCAACAACGACGATCAGACAGGCACGTGGCGCTTATTCCGAAGGCGTCGACCAATTATTACTCGTATGTATAACTGCAGTAGCCAACTGATCATTCGTTCGTTCCAGTCATTAGGCCATGCAACTTATTATCTCTGTGTACATATACCTCTAAATCGGAGTTTTGATTCGGCAAGTAAGGCCACATAATATATTTTTTCCCGTGGTACAGAAAGAGAAATAGACAAAAAAGAAAGCTAAAATGATAATAAAACTGAGGGGTCCACCTGACAATCTTGTCTTCAGCATCCTACTCCGAAACTATAATAGCGAGTTGTAAAGAGATATGAATAAAAGCAAAGGCAAGACGAACAAGTAAGGTATATATCCGGTTGGCTGCCCTGTGCTAAGAAAACGTAAGAGGATCACGAAAAATAAGACAACAATAAGTGAAGTATGCGGAACGTACGGATGAACAAAATTCTTTTTCTTTCTTTTTTGTTCCCTAAAAAATTGGGGGGACTCTTAAGCTTCGCCTTTGAGACTTGAACGCGATAGCGGTATCCTGTCTTTAGTCCGTACTTCAATAAGTTAGTTCGTACTATGTAATGGGGAGCATGCTTTAAACCACGAGCAGTTATGCGCGGGAAATGCGTGAAATGTCTTCGAACTTGCTATTCACCCTCTACGTGGTCTTAAGGGAATACGCGCAGTAACGTGTTTGCCTTTTGTAATGGGTGGACGGCTTTGAACCACAATGTCGTTATGATATTCACATCTTCTGACGCCCGATGGCAATGTACGCTTGTACCAAGAAATATTACTGCGATATTACATGTTGTATTGTGACGCTTGTATACAGGACGCGTGTGTTTGTAAAGCATGAAAGTTATTTTCACTGCATTTCCAAGCGGAGGAAGTTATTTTCCATGTAATCCCAAGCAGAAGCGTGGCTGTGTGGTAGAACACCTGCTTGCCATGCAAACGGCCTGGGTTCGATCCTCATTCGGACCCGGAAGTTTTTATTATTTATTTTATATGCATCTTTCTCGATTCCTTCGGTCACGGACAAGATGATGATTTTTCGCTCACAACCAACGACGCCGCCGCCGACGTCCAGAGTTCCTGCGAAACGAGCTATTTGAACGCTATCGCGTTAAAAATTACTAGCATTCCTCTCTCACCTCAGCACCAATAACAAAACACAAATATTCGTACCTTGCGAAACCTTGACAATGAACGAAGGCTGCGTATCGATGCGAAGAAAAAGGTGCAAACCGTGCCACTGTTTCAATTCTTGGCCAATCCCTCTGAGTGGGTATGAGCCATGGTAGAGGCATCATCATCATCATCATTATGATCACTGTTTCTGAGGAGGAGAAGAAGAAGAAAACCGCAGCCGAAGGACGAACAACAAAGCCCTGGAAGGTATGGACTGCCAAATTAATGCTTCGAAACCTTGACCTGACTTTTTTATAGACTTTTTTTTTTTATTTCGCTAAAAGAGTGAGAACTACAAATAGTGAGAGGTACATAATTTCAATTTCCCATCACGTAACGGACAGGAACGTCATATAAAAAGATACACTACTGATGAAGCCTGGTGGCACATGAATTGACATCATGTTATCGAGTCTGCTAGAATTGCGAAGTGAAAATCCAGAGAGTTCAATGGCATCGGCAGTGAACTCTGTGTCGAAGTGTGAAGCCAGAATTTCACAGAATTCAGAGCTCACTGGCATCGGAGAAATATGGCCATGCGAGCTATACATAGGTGTTCTGTAATCACACCGCTCAGTCAATTTGCTTGCACGGCTGTCTGACGTATCTGCGGACTTTTCAGTCTGGTGTCGTCCCAAATGAGATAGCTCGTACTTGCACATCTTCGATCACCCATGTTTCTATATAACCAGAATGTTTTCTCGAAAATGGGCTGTTATACTTAGCAACATTATAACAGGAATGGTGGGTCAGTACTGTGTTTTACCAGTTAGTTTAGCAGTGTACCGGCATGTCATTTCCTATCCATATTTGTTCAGCAGCTATCAACACCAAAACGTCGATAATTTTTTTTAAAAATGTAGAAAGCTTGATAATTGATTAAAGGCTTTATGAATGTGTTAGTGCGTTAGAATATTCTCTTTTGGTACCGATTGTCTTTGGGGACATTAGTGACTCAGGCACTGTCAATCACAAGAAATTTTAAATTACCATTGCGGTAAATGAGCAAGTCGCACCTACATTTCTCACCGCTATAATCTCCTTGCGATGGAATGCTGTCTTACATCCGACCCTAGCGCGAACATCAAAGGACATTCCTCTGATTGTGAGAATGCAATAATCTAAGTAGAAGAAATATCCACGTAGGCCCGGCAAGCGATCCCAGGGACCAAGGCTCTTGCCGGGGTGGTCGCTGCACGCCTTCAGCCATTCCGGACCTCAAACCAGCGTTGAAGGTGCACCGCTGAAGGGTAGGCTGGCTTTTCAATTGAGTCATTGCATTTCATTGCGAAGTCATAGCATGCGAATTAAAATTTTCGGTTCGTATTCGTGCTCTAGAATTGTGAAGGCTCAATTACTGAACTTGCTAAATTTATGCGATAAATACGACTAAACAAATTCCGTGCATTCCGGCATTCATGTCGCTTTCTATCTGGTATTAATTATTACAGGGTAATTTTCAGGCTGTTTTCAAGCTCGGAAATACGGTGCAATGTAATTTACAAGCAGCTTGAGCTTGCTGTATATGCACTGTATGAAGCTATGGTCTTGTTTATTGGCCTACAATTTGTGGCACTTTTAACTTTTAGGGCTGCCATAACACACCTTTTTGCTCCAGCTTTTTTTGTGTTTTTTTTCGGGAAGATTCACCGGTACGGCAGACTAGTGGCTTAATTATTCCGACGCGCTTATCAACATGCGCTCGAGCGTTCAATCCTAAAAGTGGCGGTCGCGTGCTAACATCGTCTGAAAGACGAAAGCATTCGTGTACCATGAAGTGAGTGCGGGTTAAAGAACGCAGAATGACCCAGAATGACTTCGGCTATAGGGATATTATGCTATCCCTTCAAATTAAATTTTAAGTGAACTCTTAATACATATTATTAAAGGTAATGCTAAATATTATATTAATGAATGTATTCATTCACAAAAAACTTTCATTGAAAAGTGTGAGCACATTTCATTTTTGTTTTGTTTTTTTGCACCAACATGATAATACGCATTTCATATTGTAAGTTACAATTTGCTTAGATTGAACAATATTGATTTGGACCTGAAACAGTTGTTTGCATAACGACTCAGCAACGATAAATAGCGTACAGAAACGTAACCTTAACTTACTAGAGGTATTACAATTTTTGCAGTTAGGTTCGAATTCACCGTTAGTGATAATTGCCAGTCTATGAGGGCTGGTGAAAGCGTGCGTTTGTATGCGGCGTAGAATTGTGGCCTGCGCTCTCGTGAGGTCGAATGCAATAGCTACCCAAGATCACATCTTGTGGGGATGTGGGGGGTTTTCCTCCTCCAAAATCACTTCTACCAGCTCCCTCAAAATCAACATGGGATGATCTCGTCAGAACTCCCGACCGGGAGAAACAGTTGGCCATTGTTTCCTGGGCTGAAAGAGTCGCTTTCCGGGCGTGGAGCCACCCTGAGGCGCCAGGCAGGTGACTGAGTCAAATAAAGTTGATATCACCACCACTAGAGGTATTAATGTTTTGGAGAACGTGCAAGAGCTATATCCATTTTTTCTGTTCCACCACGTTGGCAAATTATGCTATTAACGTTTCTGACGCTCAATTTGGTAAAATGGTATATTTTTTTTGTTTTTGGCAATACAGGGTTATCTAATTGCCAAAAGAGATTACGATCCCGACAGTACTCAACGGTCTGGAGCAACGTTCAGCAAGCTCGTAGTAATTAAAATCTTCACTACAATTATGCCTGTCTTCTATACAACGATAAGCAAGAAAGCTTTGTCAAGTACACCCCTCGTTCCGAAGATACCTTTCTGTGACACCGTTTGTTTCGTCGATCTCTAGAATAGCATTTCAGCTTGAAACAAAAAAAAAAAAAACTTTGAACATTGTAAGGCACAGGCGAGAAAAATGGGGCTTGTTTAAATAAAGGTCCTGAACACCACTCGTATCCATCTTACGGTAGATTCTGCTAACAATACGAAAAAAATACTACAACACTTTTCTTGGTACGTAAGGGGTGTAGCCACGAATGGTGCACACCAACTGATAAATGACAACACGCTTTCTAACCCAAAGTGTGTTTCATCAGTTACAATGCATGCGGGAGATTATACAAAAACTTGAACACAGAATTTCGCTACAGTCCAACGTTTCCGCAAGACCACTTCTCGCAGCGTTGGCTCCATCGACATTCCTTGCTCAATTGATTTTTTTAAAGCTTTGCTGGCCTAGTCGAGCGAATTTCGCTGTGTATCTCCGCGCGGCCTTGAAGCGAAGAACGGATACCCCGTGACAAGCCGCGCGAAATTTAGCTGTGGTGTTGCAGCTTATGCACAAGCCTAAAGGCCTGACCACACGCACCCGTTGCAGAGCCTCATCGCGTCGCTTGATCGCGCAGCGTCGCGCCCTCTTCCTATGGAGAGAGAGGGCGCGACGCTGCGTCAGTGTCCGAGGTGAAAAAAGCAAGGAGCGCGCGCGCATCTGCTAGCAGATCAGCGCGCGAGCGTGAGCGTCTCTTCAGAGTGCAGTCTGTTGGTGGTTTAGGGGCCTGGCGTTTACCTCGTCGACTGCGGCTACGGCTTCGGAAACTGACGAAACGACGGTAGTGAGTGCACGCAGTACGGAACGTTCGATTAGCCATATCGTTCGGTTGGCAGACTGTGCTTCGGCTACTAAGGGTAAAGAAGCATAACCAAGCAAACAAACTTTGGCTTGCATAACCGGGCCTAGCCGAGCTAAGCCACAGTCACTTTATTAACACGGAAGTGCTTCATGCCGGGGTCCACGAAAAATCCGGCGACATATTTCCGTCACTGCAAAGACGTCGAGAAAATGCACACGATCAGATGGCAAAAAAAGCTCGAATAAAACGTTCCGTCAATGGGCAGTCGAACCCACGGACCTCTCGGTCCGCTGCTGGCACCCTATCCACTGCTCCACAGTCGCATACTCTGGAGGCTTTGCAAACGCGCCTTTGATATCTCACACTATCCTTTCAGGGTGCTCTTTGGTCGGCGGGGTGGTGTTGGCATCGGGGAGCGCTAAAGTGAACTAATGCATCATGACCGTGGCCTCCGTGATTAGCTCCTGCAACACGTCGTTGCTGCGCGTACATCCCAATTCGGCGCCTTTCCAATGAAAGTGCAATTTTGTCAGCGCCTTAAAACACTGCGAGGTGGTCACCCTAGCCCAAGCCTCGGCCTCGCTCATATAGTATTCATCCACATCAAAAATAGCTCTGCGACGCGCGCCAGCCTAGCCTGGCTGTAACATCACGTTCCCCGCTTACCCTCGCCCCAGAGAAAAATTGCGGCCGGGCTAGAGAGAAGACGCGAAGTGCGTTCCGCTTCCCTCTAATCCTGCCGTGGCATTCAATAACTCTTTAACATGCCGCGGGATAGCGACCTTAGCCCTACTTCTGCAAACAATCAGCGACGCTCTTCTGTCTGTCACACTCCTTTCTCTGATTATGTTCTCCCCGTTAACCACTACAGCTACCGCAAAGGCTTGTTTAATCATTGATCATGGACGTTAGTCATTGGGACGATGTACCACCAAGCGCCAACGTGGATGTATCTACGTTAAACAGTCCTATAGCCGCCAAACACCAATAGGCATTGTGCAAGCTCTCTTATATCAGTGTACAGTAAACATTCAACTACTTCTGTAAGGATACGTTTTACTTTCGTGTTATACTGACTCCTATGACGGAGGGATCAACCGCGTTTTTTGTCACCTCAAGCATTCATCTTCTCCTGAACTTCTGTCTCGTTAATATATCTCCGATGACACGTTTACGCAAATACCGTTCATTTTTCGCAGGTGATCTACCTTCCCTGCTGATCATGAATCCAATTATATACTATATCCTGCTCATCTTTTCTGTTGTGCTGCTCCTTTGGTGGCATCATCGTAAGTACAAGCCCTCCGTCCTTTATTATATGTGTTTTATCAGCGAGTATCAAAGATCAATCTAACAACTTCGCTTGTGCGGCGACCCAATTTCATTGAAAAGTCGAAGGCGGACATGCAAGGTAGGCGGAAGGAGAGACCATCCACCTGCCTTGCTTGGTGGACAGCGGCGACCGCACACCAGCCCCCTTGGTAAAGGCCGGCAATGTCCGTGTAAAATACGCTTTGTTTAGAGCCGTATTGGCGCCGGAGGGCAGGAGTCCACGCCTCCCAGCGGACAGTGTGTGATTCGTGGGACATATTGGTGGGGGAGGGGCCGAATATGGATTGCGTATTTCCATTGTGCGGGCACTCGTACCCGCTCCTCTGAGAGGAATTCCTGCCTGATCTGTAGGCGATCTAGGAGTCGTCTGCCTGACGAGGTCTGCGCCAGGCAGGTGTATTGGTTTGTTGAGTGAGCCTCCTGGAGCTCCCGGTAGGTGTCGACTTGGAGGATCGAGCGAAGATATTTAATTAGAACGCTTCAGGCCTATATACAGGGTTTGTTCTGACAGTAATGATACTGGGTGGGATAAAAAGATGTATTCATCCAGTTAGCACATATTGTAAAAATTCTTTGAAATGAAACAGGAGGGGTTGGTGTTTAGTACGTGCCCGTGCTGTATTTCGTTTGTTCCTGTGTGGCGCTCCATTTTTTTTTACAATATCGTACTGCAGATTCGTTTACCGCACTGAGAGATTCAGTAGTTGTGCGTATATTATTAATCTAAAAAGTAGTGTTCCAGTATCAGTTAACTCCGTTATGTTTAACGTAAGTTTATTTCATCACACAATCTTTTCGGCGCGAATACCTTGCTACACTTTACGAAAGAAGGGGAAGTTTAAGGGCTCGTTTTTTTTCTTTGTTAGAGACAACATCAATGAGAGCTAACAGATAAGAAAGCCAAGGAAAGTATAGGGGATGCTACTTGTTGTAATTGTGATGTAAATGTGAAGAAAGTAATCTGAATGAAAAAGGTAACTTGCCAGAGGCAAGTTATCATTTCATTCTGACTAATTTCTTCACATTTGCATCATAATCACTACAAAAAAGCATTCTCCATACTTTCCTAGGCTTTCTTGTCAGTTAGCTCTCATTATGTTGTGGCTACATTTTTAGACCTCCAGTGGTGTTAACAGATGGACGATGTCTGGGAAATTCATCAAATCTATGCGTTCTTTAACGTGCACTGACATCGCACAGTACGCGGGCCTCTAGCCTTTCACCTCCATCGAAATGCGACCGCCGCGACCGAGGTCGAACCCGCGACCTTCGGGTCAGCAGTCGAGCACCCTAACCGCTACACCACCGCGGCGGACGACTAAGAAAAAGATCACGGCTTTCGCCTTCGAGTAGACTTGGGTGAATGCGTAACAGACCCTGTGAGTTTTATGTTTGACAGCCGGCACTTAACCAAGCGGTACGCACGGTATCTGTGGCTCACCGTGCATTAAACGAAGCCTCGACGAGTTGCACATTTCGGTGCCCGCGGCATGATTCACGCACTATGCCGCCGCTCCCCCATAGTTCGCGGGTGGGCACAAATAGGCCCTCGAGTATGAGCCGGTTACATGCTGGGGCGTAGCCAGAAATTTTTTCGGGGGAGGGGGGGCACCTTCTTGATTTCGGAGGGGGCACCTCCTTGAAATGGCCATTTTTCGCTATGGATGCCATGGCGAAAAAAAATTTCGGGGGGGGGGGGGGCACGTGCCCGGTGTGCCACCCCCTGGCTACGCCACTGGTTACATGTGTCTTTGTATGCACCGCTTACAATAGTTGATGAGTCCGCCGTGGTAGAGCAATGGTTATGATTCCCAGTTGCTGACCGGAAGGTCTCGGATTCGATCCCGGCCGCGGCGGTTGCATTTCTTTCTTCTTCAGCGTGTCTAGAATTGTACTTTTTTTTTTTACCCTGGCGTCACCATTATCATTTCGTGTGCATACGCAAGTCACATGCTGGAACGGCGTTACATTTCCTCGCAGAACTGCACGTATTCGTGGCAGGCCTACCGCAGCGGCTGCTTGAAC